>JARBWK010003492.1:0-12282 GCA_030556195.1 Anolis apletophallus | reverse complement strand
AGACTCGATGTCTCGTCTCCCATCGAAGGAGCGACCTTGCCTCTCGGCAGCTGTGTCACTATCTTCCTGAGAACTTTCCTCCCTGGCACTTTCCCCTCGGGTTCGTCCATGTTTACATTCTCGGGCTCCTGGGAATTCCTCCCGGGTGTTCATAACTCCCTTCGCTGCTTCCCATCTCCACCTGGTGATCGGAATCTAAGCTGGGCCCAAACAACATTTCATCCCATGCCAAGCTCTCTGTGGGAGACTGCAGCCCATCCGAAGGGCCCTGTGCTTCACCCCAGTCATCTAGCTCATCCTCCGAATCCACCTCTGCTGCTGCAGGCCCTAATGCTAATGGAACCCCAGGACCTATTCATTGCCCTCCAGGCACGAACGAGAACTGCTGTGCTACAAATATTGGAATGGGCAGATTCCGGGTTGCTGGTTGTCGCATTATTTCTGGCATATAAGACTACTTTTAACCCAGGGAAATATTATCAAAAGTCTGGGGTCGTCTTATATGCCAGGTGTCATCTTATAGGGCGGGTGCTGAAAGAGGTGTGTTTTTCTCCAGCTGGACTGGAGAATCTGCAGATGCCACATATGGTGGTGGTGGTGGGGCCCCCCCTCAAAAACAGCCGTGTTGCATTCCCGTCATATGCAGCAACCGTATGAAAGTAGCAAGGGTGGCGCTGTACAAGTATGGGAGAAGAAAATCAAATCACCAGGATTTGTGGAAAGAAGTAACTTAACGTGGTCCCGGTGACGAAGTGAAGGAGCACCTTACTGGGAAGGTGTAAGTTTAGGGAGGAGCAAGCTGCAGGTATCTGGGACACCTAGGGTATTGAAAAAAGGGATATAGCATCACTGAGCTCAGAAAAACACACCTCTTTCACCCGTCTGGCCTGCCCTTGTATCCTATTACCATACTGCCTTCTCTGCCTCTCAGATCTCGCTCCTGGGGACTGCAGTGAAGCAGCACAGGCGCGCCTGGGCACGATCTGAGAGGCAGAGAAGGAAATACAGTAAAGGAAAATTACCATACTGAAATCAAATCTAATGTTTTTTTATTTTTATTTGGTGTATGTTGGAAGAGGGGTAGTCTTATATGGCGAGTATATCCCAAACTCTATATTTTAACTGGAAAAGATGGGGGTCGTCTTATATGTCCAGTTGTCAAATGCTATGTCAAATTGCTTAATGCCCCAGATAGTCCTCAAAAATGTTAAGAGCATTTGATATCCATCATAACAATCAATTAGAAATGAAGCAAGTGAAATGGGGGGTTAAAGGAGGAAAGAGGACGGGAACGGAAGGAAAGAAAGAAGGAGGGAGGGAAAGATGATAGAAGATAGAAAATGGATGGAGGGATGGATTGACTGACTTTGGCTTGCTTATTGTTGTTGTTGTTAATATTGTTCTTATATACATAAAAATTACAGGACTTTTCTTTAAAATAGAAAGTTTGTTCTGGTGAATGCGCATGTGCACACCACACAAAAATCTCCCAAAGCCATTTGTCTGACCTCTGTAAGAATAATTCCCTCCAAAGGGAACTCTAAGTGCACATTTCTACCGACTCTACCAAAAATAAAATCTGTTGGCAGTTCATTTATCTATGGTACCAAAGTCCCATGCCAACTAAGATTTCAAGGTTCAAACAAATGTGTCAAGTAATTCCTCTCCATAAACATTGTATCTATTCTTATCGTTTCTCCCTCTTCCACAAATTTATTGTTTAGAAAATCAGGGGGGGAGAGAGAGATTTACATCCTATTATGTATTCCCAGTGGTAATCAGTAGGAGGCACAAGCTTCCAAATTTTTGAATTTCGAACCAATGTAAATACAGTAGCTTCAAATCAGGTTATGCAGAAGCTGTCCACATGCAGTAGTAACTGAATAGCCATGTGTAAATATTTAAAATGATGACATAAGGAAGAGGGACAGTACATTAATTTCCGTGGGTCATATTCCTGCAATTTGGATTGCGCAGTGTATGGATTGGTTTGCCCATGTGGGAGCATTTACGTGGGCGAAACTAAGCGATGCCTCCGCCTTCGTGTTTCGGAACATCGTTCACGCGTCCATAGACTATCGGAGGATTCCCCTCTCTACATACATTGCAAACAAAAAACCATGGACCTGATTCCCTTCGATTCTTTGGCCTACAGCGGGTTAAAATTCCTCCGCATCACAATGCTGAACTGCTATTGAAACGTGCCAAACGGCCTGGATTTTGAAACTTAATTGCGAACAGCCCTTCGGCTTAAAATGAAAGATTACATATTCATGACCTGATCCTTTAAGACTTACCTGAATGCTCCTCTCTCTGCTCCCCTCCCACACCTGTGCTCCTTACCTCCATTGTATTTATTTATTTATTTATTTATAAATTCGATTTGGTAGACCGCTCTCTCTGGAGCCCAGAGCGGTTTACAGCATAAAATCAATAAAACATCAGTAAACAGATAAAAGACGTATACCCAAAAGCCCCCCCTCCCCACAAATGATCCCGGCAAGCAATAATACGCAGAGGCAATACATGGCAGGACGGTATGTTGGCAGCTGGCAACTAAGGAGGCATCAGTTGGGACCAAATGCCTGCCTGTATAGCCAAGTCTTCACAGACTTGCGGAAGGCCAACAAACCCCGTAGTGCTCGATCTCCTCCGGCAGAGAATTCCAGAGGGTCGGAGCGGCCACTGTAAATGCTCTCTGCCGGGTGCTCGACAGCCTACAGATCTTAATACTAGGGACCTCTAGTAGATTAAGCCCTTCTGAGCGCAGTGATCTTCTGGGTTTGTATGGGTAAGACGCTCCTCAAGTACACTGGCCCCAAACCATATAAGGCCTTGAAAGTTAGAACTAACACCTTGAAGGAGACCCGAATTGATGGGAAGCCAGTGCAGTGCACGCAGGAGTGGGGTCACATGCGCAGATCTTGGGGCTCCCGACAGCAGCGCGCTGCTGCGCTCTGCACCAGCTTAAGTTTCGGATCACCCGACAAGGGTAGGCCAATGTACAGCGCATTACAGTAATCAAGCCTCGAGATGACCGTGGCTTGGATCACCGTGGCCAGGTCGCAGCGGGAGAGGTAAGGAGCCAGACGTTTCGCCTGCCGCAGATGGTAAAACGCTGTCTTGCAAGCGCAGGCACCCGCGCCTCCATCGACAGTTGCGTCTAGCTGGACCCCAAGGCTCTTAACTAGGGGCTGTGGGCGAAGTGCCACACCGTCAAACGTTGGCAACTGGGTCTCTACCCCGGGCGGCCCAGCCACAAGATCTCCGTCTTCGCTGGGTTCACCTTCAACTTACTGGCTCGCAGCCATCCAGTTACGGCTTCTAGGCAGAGATGGAAATTATCGGGTACAGATTCCACCCCGGGGTCCATCCTCAGAATGAGCTGGGTGTCATCAGCGTACTGGTGACATTCCAGCCCAAAACTCCGTACCAATTGGGCGAGTGGTCGCATGTAGATGTTAAATAACAGCGGGAGAGAATGGCCCCTGAGGAACTCCACAAATGTAAGGGGGAGCCCTCGGAGACCACCCCTCCCCACTTCACTCGCTGCAGGCGGTTTGGGAGGAAGGGGGACAGCCAGTTGAGGGCTGTCCCCTCACTCCCGCCACCGCGAGGCGGTGTGTCAAAGTTGGTAATCGACAGTATCAAACGCCGCCGTGAGGTCCAATAACACGAGCAGCGCCGATCCGCCTCGATCCAAGTGGCAACGGAGTAGGTCTGTGATGGAGACCAGGACGGTCTCTGTCCCATGGCCTGAACGGAAGCCGGACTGGAAGGGGTCAAGCCAGGTTGCATCATCCAGGAATGTCTGCAGCTGGTCCATTGCTGCCCTCTCAATTACCTTGCCCAGGTACGGTAAATTGGACACTGGGCGGTAATTGGAGGGAGCCATGATCTAACCCGGGCTTCTTCAGCAATCGACTAACCACCGCCTCTTTTAACACCTCTGGAAAAGCTCCTTGCTCAAGGGAGCAGTTGACTATATTCAACAGAGGGCCTCGAACCCCTCCACGCAAGCTCGAATCAGCGTGGAGGGGCACGGGTCGAGGGAGCAGGTGGTTGGTCGAAGAGCTGCGACAATCTTGTCAACATCCTCTGCGTCCAGTGGCCGAAACCGGTCGAAGGTGGACCCGGCGGAGGGCCACGGAGTCTCAAGCTCCTGTACTGTATCAACCGTGGCGGGAGGTCCCGGCGGAGCATCGCAATCTTGTCTGCGAAATGATTCTGGAAAGCCTCGGCGAAAGGGCCCGATCATCATTTTTGGGATGGTAGGGACCATCGCCAACTGCCGAATTATCCTGAACAATTGGGCCGGGCGTGAATCTGCAGACGCTATCAAGGAGGCATAATGAGAATTTTTCGCCTCCTTGACCGCATGCTCATAAGCCTCACTAACGAGCTTATAAGCTGATTGCGAAGGCCCGTCACGGAGCTTCCTCCACATGCGCTCCAGCCGTCTCTTCTCCCCGCTTCATGGTTCTAAGATCTTTGGTGAACCATGGAGAGCATCGCTGCGGGGTTTGAGAGGGCGCTTAGGGGCAATCTCGTCGAGAGCCGTGGATAACTTACAGTTCCAGGTGGTGACTAGCTCCTCGAGCGAGACGCTGACAGGCTCCAAATCCCTCAGGGCATTCAGGAACCTGGTTGGTTCCATAAGTCCCTTTGGGCGAACCCAAATTGGTTCGGCACCCTTGCCGGGGTGGTGGCGTCTCAACCCGGACTCTTAGAGCACAGTGATCCGACCATGGCACCTCGGTTACAGAGGTGACGGACACTTGGACACCTGCATAGAAGATCAGATCGAGAGTGTGTCCAGCCCGATGTGTGGGGCCCGAGTTTAAGAGGGAGAGGCCCAGTGCCGCCATGGTCGACACAAGGTCCCCGCTGCAGATGGAAGGGAGGCTGTGTCGGGCGTGGACATTGAAGTCCCCCAGAACTATAAGTCTGGGGGACTTCAATGCCCACGCAGCCACAGTCTCCAGCAGCAGGGAGAGACTCCTCGCTGGTGCGCTAGGTGCTCGGTACACCAGCAAGAAGGCTACACTCTCCGGCTCCCCACATCAGGCCGACACTTTCAATCCCGTCTGTTTCCAGTGCAGGGACCGCTCTAAGATGTAACAGGTCACGGGAGAGGATAGCCACTCCCCTCCCCGCTCCCATTCCTATTCTGGTGAGTAACGACATAATCAGGGTATGCTAGCTCGTGCAGGCAGGTTTCATCGCCATCGTTGATCCAGGTTTCGGTTATGCAGCAGAGATCCACTCGCTGCTCTAAAAAGAAATCCTTGAAATCACCCCAAATTCCTCAAAATGATTATCCTGTTACATGAGGGCCAGCACGGTCAAGTCAGATACGGCGATGCTCTCTCGGAGCCCTTTCTAATAACTAATGGAGTGAAACAAGGTTGTGTTCTTGCACCAAACCTATTTACAATCTTCTTCAGCATAATGCTCCAAAGGGCTACGGCAGACCTCGAAGAAGAAGACGGCATATATATACGCTATCGTACTGATGGTAGCTTGTTCAACTTAAGCCGGCTGAGAGCTCGCACTAAGACTCTAAACTATCTAGTCTGTGAGCTGCTTTTTGCTGACGATGCTGCCATTGTCGCCCATTCAGAAGCAGCCCTGCAGCGCCTAACATCCTGCTTTGCAACAGCTGCAGAGCTGTTTGGGCTGGAAGTCAGCCTGAAGAAAACGGAAGTCCTTTACCAGCCCGCACCACAGGAAGAACACCATCATCCCCACGTCAGCATAGGCCGTTGGGGGGGGGGACAAACAAATGTGAAATAATAAATAAATAAATAAATAATAATAAATAGGCAAATCTGTGCTTAAGTCCGTTCAGCAGTTCACCTACCTGGGAAGCATCATCTCTTCAGACGCCAAGAATGATAAAGAGATCAATGACAGATTAGCAAAGTTAGTCTGAAATATTTCTCCCTTCCCCTCCTATTTGCAAACATGCTATTTTACAAATTCAGGGTTGCTTCTTAATTGTATTGTTTGCCATGATGATTTGCATTTGCCATGACCACATAGGGAGATACACTTCTCGCCCTATGCTCTAGGTATGTTTATTTGCCCTCCGTTATGTTTGGATAATTGCCTCTTCTTACCATGTTGTACATTACCATATGTGGTTAATTATATGACTTATGATGCATATACCATGTTTAATATTTTGTGGGTTGCTTTATGGATTCCGAGATACAACTTATTTACGATGTATATTTTTAATATAGACATATTTGGTCACCTATTACTTCGGACATCTTCCTCACCGTGTCGCATAGCCTTGACAAAGACCACCCAGGTCGAAACGTGAGAAGGGCCCACGAACCTGCGTCCTTGTCGGCTTTAGACGACCCCGGGACACCACCAACCACCTCACCTTGTGTGAACCTCATTCATCTCCACGCAATGGCGTGCGGATTATAATTACTTTTAACGCAACGGCGTTTGGATTATAAATCGACATTTCGTTATCCAGTGACTATTTACAGTGTGAATTAACACTTGTTTACTTTTGATCTTCTGAACTTTGCATTACCATAATAATAATGTTACTTTACTCTTTCGGAGTTCGTGTGTTTGATTGGTTGGACTAGATGGCCCCATGTGGTCTCTTCCAGCTCTCTGATTCTATTGGCCCCTAATGTGAATTCTGCCCCCAAAATGAAATTTTAATTCAGTTCCCACATTTCTATCATTGCAAAGCGAACAATCTGATCAGTTTTAGACTTGCTGCGGCCTCTAACCTTCACAGGGGTGGTGGACCAATTAAGATGGTCCGCCCCAAGAGACTGATGGGTCCGGATGGATTTCTGAGGAATCTTGGGTCATGGAGGCTGGCGATCCTGTCGACGCTATAACAACGAGATGACCAGGGTGAGACATGATCGCTCCCGAACGTCCCCTCTCATTGCGCAGTCATGCCATCTCCTTGGTTCTCTGAGGAGCTGGCGGAGATGAAGTGGGTGAGAAGGAGACTGGAGTGCACCTAGAGGAAATCTCGATGTGTCGCCGACCAAGCACGGGCTAGAGCCTCAGCCAAGGAGTCTTTCTTGACTGCCTGCATGGCGTCCGCATCCAATAAACCATCTGAGCTGTTTCGGGTCATTGGGGAGCTCCTCCAACTTCCTGGGGAGGGGGGTCACCGAAGACCCGAAGGCTTGGTGCTGCGATTTTACACACTATTTTGAGGATAAAGTCACTCAGATACGCCTCGAGTTAGATACCAGCTTAAATACAGTTCCAGGGGAGGTGACTGAGGCATCTGTCTGTCTGATTTTGTGGGATTCGTTTCAGCATGTTCATCCTGAAGACGTGGAGGGGATCCTTGGAGTTGTGAGAGTGACCACGTCGCCTCTGGAACCTTGTTCTTCCTGGTTAATTCATTTGGCCAGAGGTGAGTTTATTGGTTTGCGTTTATCATTAATACTTCCTTGAAGCAAGGGACATTCCCATTGGGATTGAAACAAGTGGTGGTTAGACCACTCCTGAAAAAGGCCTCTCTTGACTCCATGGCTTTGAACAATTACAGGCCAGTCTCCAACCTCCCTTTCTTGGGCAAGATGCTGGAGCGGATGGTCGCTTCTCAGCTCCAGGGTTTCCTAGAGGATATTGAGTACCTGGATCAGTCACAGACTGGTTTTAGGCCTGGTCATGGTACCGAGATGGCTTTGGTCACCTTGGTCGATGATATCCGTAGAGAGTTGGACAGGGGGAGTGTGACCTTGCTGGTTCTCTTGGACATCTCAGCGGCTTTCGATACCATCGACCATGGTATCCTTCTAGGATGGCTTTCCGGGATGGGACTTGGGGGCATGGTTTTGTCATGGCCCCGATCCTTCTTGGTGGGTTGTTCCCAGATGGTGAAGCTGGGGGACACCTGCTCGGACCCCTGGCCTTTGACCTGTGGGGTTCCAAAGGTTCTATTCTGTCCCCTATGCTTTTAATATCTACTTGAAACCGCTGGGTGAGGTCATCCGGGGTTTTGGAGTGGGATGCCATCTCTATGCAGATGACACCCAACTCTACTAGTCCTTTCCACCTAATTCCATGGAAGCCCTCG
Organism: Anolis apletophallus; assembly: GCA_030556195.1. Classification (NCBI taxonomy): domain Eukaryota; kingdom Metazoa; phylum Chordata; class Lepidosauria; order Squamata; family Anolidae; genus Anolis; species Anolis apletophallus. The sequence continues at coordinate 4,202 of JARBWK010003492.1, read as the reverse complement.
AGTGCTGGACGAGTGCCTGGCCACTGTGACTGTCTGGATGAGGATGAATAAACTGAAGATTAATCCTGACAAGACAGAGGCCCTCCTGGTCAATCGTAAGCCGGATCGGGGTATAGGGTGACAACCTGTGCTTGATGGGGTTGCACTCCCCCTGAAGTCACAGGTCTGCAGCTTGGGTGTCCTCCTAGACTTGTCACTAACATATGAAGCTCAGGTGTCAGTGGTGGCTGGGAGAGCCTTTGCACATATTAAAACACATGCACCAGCTGCGACCGTACCTCACGAAGTCGGATCTGGCCACGGTGGTCCACACCTTCGTCACCTCCAGATTGGATTACTGCGATGTACTCTATGTGGGGCTGCCCTTGAAGATGGCCCGGAAGTTTCAACTGGTCCAACAAGCGGCAGCCAGATTGCTAACTGGAGCGACGTACAGGGAACCACCAACCCCCCTGTTTAAGGAGCTCAATTGGCTGCCGTTCATCTTCCAGTCCCAATTCAAGGTGCAGGTTCTTACCTACAAAGCCCTGAACAGTTTGGGACCTGCCTACCTACATGACCCCATTTCTGTTTACAAACCCTACTCTCGCTCCCACTGCCTTTGCAGGAGTGTTTGGTGGGGACGAGAGAGGGCCTTCTCTGTAGTGGCCCCCCAACTCTGGAACACACTCTCCAAGGATATTAGACAAGCCCCCACTTTGGCTTTTTTTAGGAGGAGCTTGAAGATGTGCCTGTTCCAATGTGCCTTCCCTGAATAAATAACACCCTGCTGTGTTCAAGCTCTGCAAATGTCCTCAGAAGCACTTTAATTCCCTGTTGGGTATCTGTCCACATTGTCATTGAAACCTTCCTGTTATATACAATCTACCTCTGCTTCCAGTGTTTATTTATTTTTTTAAAAAAATAATATTCACAGTTGGCCCACCCAAAATGGTTTTAAACTGTCTGTTACTGCTTATGTTGAGTTTTATTGATTGTATTCTTTTTATAATTGCTGTTGTGTTGTTATTATGTGTTATTGGGCTTGGCCTCATGTAAGCCGTCCCAAGTCCCCTTGGGACGGGGTATAAATGAAGTTAATAAATAAATAAAATAACAATCATTCAGATTTAGAATTCTTCTGTTTGATTAGTTTGCATTCCATTAATAATTCTGCAGGCCTCTTTTCTTTGGATGCTTAAACTCTATTGCTAAATTAGACTGAAGAATATAGGAAGATTTCATTTGGAAAACAATGTTTTCATTATGCTGCCTGTTGTGCCATCCATGCTCTGAAACAAATCTGGAGCCCCTTGACAATAATTGCTGCATAGCCTACCTTTCTTTAACTCCTGGCAGTATATTTCAAGCTATTTAATCTGTTGTGATTCAGGCAGTGACCAGACCTGCTTTTCATCAGCAAGGCCACCACATCATGTATCTTGAGCCTACATCCCTGCAACTAAAACAGATTCTTCATAATTCCTGTTAGTAGAGTTCACCTTATGGCACAGCTTTCAAAGTAAGCTGACAGACACCAAAGAGGAGCACCATTTGCAAGTGAATGACGTACCTATTTGTATTCAATTTCTGATAACCTTGTAACAAATCACTATCAAAGGGATTGGCGCCTCTCCTGAGAGCAGTTTCATCCCTGATTTGTATAGGAAACATGAATGTACCATAACAGAAACAGACTGCCTTAAGACAGCCACATGCTTCTTCCTCCTTTCTGTGAGCTTTTCCCTCCTTTATGATACATTGGTGAATTAGAGCCTGCCTCCCCCTTCCCCTGCTCCATTTGTAATTAGAAGCAAGAACAGATGGTGATGGCTTAGTTCAAAATGTTTTTGTCAAAATAACTCTTCAGCAAGCTGCCAAATGGCCCTGCCCTCCAACTGAGGGCTTGTCCTAGCAATGGGTAAAACTCACAAGGATTTTCCAGTTTTTTGACCTCTTTGAACAAGCCAATGCACCAAAGCCCAGCAATTAGATGGAATAGGAATACACAGAATTGAAGGTTTAAACTTCCAAGGGATTGAAAATGGACTAATATAAGTCTTTCAAGAAAATATTTAGGTTAGTCATAAATAATTAAGGAATTCTCATTTTCATAGGCTAGTAAAATTGATAATTATTTTACCTCATCTGCTTCACAAAACTTCTCACCTACTTAATGTTGTAGATTGCAATCCTTCCTAGAAGTAAAAAGAAAACAACTTTCGGGTCTAGGGCTCATATTCACTGGTCACTCAATCCAGGGCCAGTCCAGAGCAGAATATAGGGTCCTTCCAGACAGGGCCCAAAATGTAGGCCCTATAGGACTTTTACCCGAGGCATCCAAAATGACACCTCAGGTAAAAGAGGATTAATTCTGAACAAAGCAGAAAATCTTGCTTTGTCTTGAATTAAATAGATACCCCATTAGGCCCAGACCTTCTGTGGTCCCAGGAATCTGTCCCCAACGCCTAATTTGCTTCTTCCAGCCCCATGTGCCTGGAGAAGTGAAGAAGACACCCACCGCCTTCCCAAACCCCTTCCAAAAGCCTTAAAATTAAGAAAATTATGACCAGGTCGCCATGAGGCTGCTCCAGCAGCCCACCTGGTGAGTAAAAATGACATGCCAAAAGGCCGGGGGGAATACCTCACCTCCTGGTGCCTCATGGCGACCTGGTAAATTTTTTAAATTTTAAGGATTTTTGGGGGGGGGGGTGCCATTCCAGTGTGGTAGTTACTATGCTGAAATGGAGAGAGCCCCCCAGGAAAAGCCCAAGTCTTAGGGAATGGCATGGGGACTTAAACCCACTTGGGAGCATGTTTCTTTAACCCGTTCCAAAGTGGGTTTAAGTCCTGTAAGTGCCCATAATTACCCCCTTCTCTTAACTCGATGTCACCATGGTCATGTAGACTCCTCTCCTGATGGCAGCATGGGGTGCCCACGATGACCCATATCTCTTACAGAGCTCTATGCCTGTCTGGCAATTATGACAATGGAAATATGGGCCTGATCCACACTCTTTTTCTCTATTCTGATCAATGCAAGAAAAAGGAGATGGAGGCAGTGCTAACTGAACCAGACAGCAGGGCAGTCTGATTCAGACCTGATCCTGCTGCCCACACTGTGCCTGAAGCTAAGGGGTTTGCCTACAATAAGCTCTGAATTTGACAGAACACAATGGATAGCCAGGAACAGATGAGCTATTAGTCCTATAGAATTAAGCCCCTAAGAAGCAAATTCATACAGATTTAGGTTTCACTTCCATAAAATTAAATCTCATTTATGTTGATGTGGCTTACTTCCTGAACTACACTGATAAATAACTTTGTACTGAAAAATATATTGTTCAATTGTGGTGGTACATGAACCCCTGCTTGGCTGACTCAAAAGATGCCAATAAATCCAAAATAAGCTCCTACCCCTCCCAAAACCCCTTTGTAAAACCTTTAAAAATAATCTACTGCTGGCTGCCATTCCCCTGCTCTGGAGCTCTCTTGACATGTAGAAATGATGCACCAGGAGAAGAGGGGAGGAGGAAAATTGCCCCTGCCCCCCTTCTGGAACATCATTTCTATGTGCCAGGAGAGCTCTGGAGATGGGGGAATTGCAGCTGGGTAAGTTATTGGGGGGTTGTTCAGATGCCCTGAAAAGCGCAGATGTCGGGGGGTAGGTGTGTGAATGTGTGTGAATGTTAATCCTGACCCAATTGGGTTTAAGAAACCTGACTGTACCGGGTTAAAGCCCTGTGTAGAACCACCCATGGAAGGAAGAAAAAAAAATCCATGATTCTGCCAATGATTTCTAATTGCTGGTGTACGCTAGGAAAATACAATAAGGATACTACTGCTATGGCAAAAAGAAAGCAGATATTATTGTTTAACTAACTGCAGCTCTAGCAGGAAAACATATATTGTGTTCATCTGTAGAAATGCTTATAGATTAATTTGGTTTGTCTGAAGGTAAATTGTGCAGTAGCATATACTCACATATACTTTGCTGCAAAATAACAGTGCACTGGCATCACTGCCAATACACTTGCAAAAATTGGTTGTCTGTATGCCAAACACCTGCATTCTGATGGTGGTAAGGGTTTTTATTTTATGCAAAACATTAATTTGGATATTTTATTTTATTTTATTTTACTTTACAGCTTGTGTGATCATCACATGTAATTTGTTTTTTATTGCAGAGCAGGCTTATTATGTACAGCTTTTTGTTCCTTTGT
>JARBWK010003491.1:0-12282 GCA_030556195.1 Anolis apletophallus | reverse complement strand
GACTAGTAGCTCACGATCGACCTAATGAGCACCCCTGTTTTAGCCCATCTGTTGTTTCAGTTTTGGCCACAAGTATGTCACTGTTGTTAAAGTTTGGCCATGAAGAAACCCCAGCTCTACCTCTTACCATTGCACGGATAAAAGTACAACATTGCTTTCAAGCAAAGTAACCAACCTGCCAATCAGAATTCCCAAGCGCCTCGGAAACGCTCTGAAATGTAGCACAGAGCGAGAGCATTATGCAATAATGAATGGCAAACACACCAGTAATAACTCCCTTAGGAGTCAGAGAGGTGCGTCCAATAATGAGAGATGGAGAAATTATTCACGTCTGTTGGGATTTGGATACTGTGCTGATAAATACTTAGATGGATAAACAGGATCCTTCTGGCTCTCGGTGCATACCCTATAAATACAATAATTTTCTATTTCTTAAAAAAAAAAAAAGACAATCGTGTTCTTGCGCCGCTTTCCCTGCTTTCCCTTAGTTGCAGTCTAAATTCTTTGTCCAAAACGCCATGAGGTTTCAGCAAGCCTGAACAAAATCTGCAGTCGGGATATGTATGTAAATGCTCATTTGGATTATGTATTGGTGCCACAATCCTTGTGGGACAGAGTAGGTATTGGAGCAAAAAGGCGGCATTAATAGAGCAAGATTCTGTGTCATTTTAATAAACAAGCTAAAGCGGGGAGAAAACCCTCGCAGGCAGTTTTCCGAAATCCAGGCCATCAACAAATAGACAAGCTTCTTCAATATATTCACCACAGATACAGGGGCGGTCTAAGGTAATTTTAAATGGTAAGCGAACATTATTTTGGTGCCCCCAAACATTATTTTGCCCCCCCCCCCCTGCAGCAAGCTGGCCGAGCCCTCCTCCCTCCCCCCCACGAGCCATTCATCCTGCTGCCTCCGCGTGTTTCCATTGGCCGAGGTCAGGCCTTAGAGAAAGCCGGCGAGGGCGATCTCCCGCCGGCAGATAGCTGACGTCATCAGCCAGAAGCCTCCTCGACCTCCAGCATCCTGACCTCGACCTACCCTGAAATAGACCCGTGACTCAGGACTTGTCTCGCGCAGGCGCACTCTGAGAAGGTGCCTGATGCTGCCTCCTCTTTCTTCTCCCCGTCAAGCTTCCTCCTCCTCCTCAAACCCAGCACTCCGAAGCTTCCCATTGGCTGCTAGGCGCACGCGCCACGGACGCACCACGCATTCCCACCTTCCCCAGGCCCTCTTAGTTGGGCTCCTTTCCTAACGTGACGCTGTCTGGCGGGCGGGGGGATGCACCCATTACCCAGATGGCGCGGCTGGTGCCCCACGCAGCGGCGTCCTTTGCCTAATGGTAGGACCGCCCCTGCACAGATACATGGCTTTGCTCTGTATTGCTCCAAGTAACTAACTAACTAACTAACTAACTAACTAATTTTATTATTTATGAGTCGCCCTCCACAAATGTGCTCCGGGCGACTTACACAGCTTGGCATTTACAGTACTAAAATATTAAAATATTATAATATTGGAATAAACCGATTTCAGGCCACTGATTGTCACTCATGCATATGCTCATGCATAAGAAAATCATTGGCTGGCAGCTCCTGACTTTACTATCCATATAATGCTGTATTTGCTCTGGGATTCAGGTGTAAAGGATCCATCTAACAAAGTGGTTCTCAATCTGTGGGTCCCCAGATGTTTTGGACTTCAACACCCAGAAATCATAACAGCGGGTAAACTGGCTAAAACACCTGGGGACCCACAGGTTGGGAACCAATGATCTAACATCTATCTAACTTTTACCCCACAAATAAGTTCAGTAATCTCATGGAAAGGCATATACTAGCTCAGGGGTCGGGAAACTATGGCTTGCGAGCCATATATGGCTCTTTTGGCAATCCTTTATTTATTTATTATTTGGACTTGTACGCCGTCACTACCCGAGGGGTCACGGCATTAGGAAGGCTGAGAAACACTGATCTAACATCTTACTTTTACCTCACAAATAAGTTCAGTACTATGGATAGCTCCATTTAGAATTCACATTGAAAGCCGTACAATAACATAATAATCACTTACTGAGAATGCATCAGCTGCCAAACTGAGGGTATATCTACACTGTAGAGTTAATTTTGTTTGGCACCTCTTTAATTGCCATGGAAACCTGGGATTCGTAGTTTGGAAAAGGCTCTTGGCTTTCTTCGCGGACGAAGATTCAGGAAGGACTCATCCCACACTTTCTACAAGCGCGTTGATGATTCGGAGGTTGGATGTGTCCTTCGAGCATGTGCAATGGACCTTTCTGGTGGAGCGCAGTGTGCACAGAACTGGCCTCACCCTTTAAACCAAAGGTTTGTCTGGGGGGCCTAGCAAGCTGGGATGGTGGCAGCAAGGTCCTCAAGTCGTAGGTTTGGTTCGAGTTTCCTTCTCTTAGATCACGGCCCCCGAGCCCCTTCCCTGCGGCCCCCTAACTTTTTAAAATAAAATACAAATAAAAAAATAAAATAAAAAAAAAAATAAAAAATACCTACTTCCGGGTTTAGGCAAGCATCGCGAGACTACGGCAGCCACAGACAGGATTTCGAGGGAGGTCGAAATCCCGTCTGTGGCTGCGTAGTCTCGCGATAGCTGCCGAAATCTCGGGTCCCGCAGGATTTGCGGCCGGCCTGGGCGCGCGCCTCCTCCTCCCTCATGGCTGTTTCCAGGCCAGCCCCCATTTCCTCAGAGAGGGGGGGGGTGTGGGCAGGAAAGCCCCTCCTGGCTCCGTCCTCTTCCTGTGGAGGGCCCTCGCTTCCCGCCCCGCGGATGGGAGAGCCGCCGCGCCCGGCCTGAGCTTGGCCTCAGCTCCAGCGGGGCTCTTCGGGGATGGTGTTGGCGCTTCAGCCCTGTGGCGGGGCTCCCGCAGTATGGGTAAGGGCCTGGCTCGAGTGAAAGAGGGACGGTGGGTGAGTGGGGGAGGGAAGGGGAGGAGGGAAGGGCCCCTCAGCGGTGGTTTCCTTGGCGACGCGTCCTTCCCCTTCTCCGTGCCCCCTCCCCCTTGTTGTGCTGCCTTTCCCCGCGTGCAGGGCGCAACGTGGCTTCCTTTGCGCCTGCCCCCGCGGCTTGTTTCCCCTTCAGGGAGGGAGGGAGCTCTTTGGGCCTCCTCCACCCGCCTCTGGGAAAGGAGGCCCCATCAAGCCCTGCGACGGCATTGAGGTGTTTGGTTTTTTTGTGTGTGTCCCAATTTAAGTGTGGACTCAAATAACTCAAAGGTATTAGGAAACATTCCCCCAAATCCACCAGTGTTCCCATTTGGGTATATTGAGTATTCATGCCAAGTTTGGTCCAGATCCATCATTATTTGAGTCCATAGTGCTCTCTGGATGGAGGTGAACTACAACTCCACAACTCAAGGTCAATTGTAGGTAAATTGGAGCCGGGGAGGGGGCGGAGCCGGGGGCAGAGGCAGACCCTTCGGCCCCCCAGGTGGTCGGTGACCGGAATTCTGGCCCTTGGGCGCATAGAAGTTGGACAGCACTGTCTTAAATGGTTGACCTTACAGCAGGGGTCAGGAACCTATGGCTCGGGAGCCAGATGTCGCTCTTTTCATAATTGCATCTGGCTCTCCAGAGCAGCCCATTCTTTCTTTCTCTCCTTCCTTTTCCCTCCTTCTCTCTCCTTCCTTTTTTTCCTCCATTCTTCCTCTTCCTTCCTTTCTTTCTCCCCTTCACCCTTTCTTTCCCCTTCTCTCCTTCCTTTTCCCTCCCTCTCGCCCCTTCCTTCTTTCCTCCTTTCTCCCTCTTCCTTCCTCTTCCTTCCTTCCTTTCTCCCCTTCACCCTTTCCTTCTCTCCTTCCTTTTCCCTCCCTCTCTCCCCTTCCTTCTTTCCTCCATTCTCCCTCCCTCTCCCTTCCTCTTCTATTCCTTTTCCCCAAGTCTTCCTTTCCTTCTCCTTCCTTCCTTTTCACTCCCCCTCTCTCCCCTTCTTTCTTTTCTTTTCCCTTCATTATTTTACTTTTTTCCTCACTCCCTTTCCCTTTTTTGCCCACCGTTTCCTTTCCTCTCTTCCCATTTCCTTCTTTCTTTTCCCCTTCATGTCTCTCTCCTGCTTTTCTTTTCTTTCTTTTCCACAGTTAGTTCTTTTCTTTCTTCCTCTCCCCCTTCCTCCTTTATTTTCTCTGTCTTTCTTCCTTCCTTCCATCTTCTCTTCCTTCCCAGAGTCCTGAGCATGCCTTTTGCAGAGCCAAGTCTGAAGTGTCCCGTCATTCTGCAGTGGGAATCCTTTTCTCGTAGAATGTACTGTATGTTGAATTCAATGTACTCACATTTAGTTGAATTCAATCTTAATATATATTTTATATATTATATGACTCTCACTGAAAAAAAAATCCAAATATTTTGTTTTCATGGCTCTCTGAGTCAAAAAGGTTCCCGACCCCTGAATTACAGGGTTAGATGAGCGCCATCTGCCCGGGTTTGAAATCAGAGTTTTCCTTCTCCTGGGATGGTTGCCAAAAGGCTAGAGAGCCCATCCTGCCCGTTGACGCTCTTTGTCAGACCCTTTGGTTGCGACCTGTCTGGCATGGGAGGCCCTACCGGTGGCTATTATGCCACCGCCAGCATAGCTCACAACTTAATTAAGGTATGCAAGCCTCTCCCCCATGACAAGGGGGCGCCAACGGAGAGAGGAGAAGGCTAAACCCTTTACCATCAGCTCGGAGCCCCTCTTGCTGTGTTTAAAATAATTCTATAAAATTATTTATTTAAATAAGTAATTTGATTTTGTTTAAATAAATAATGTTATTTATTATTTTATAAATAATATAATAATATATGATATAATATAATGTTACATTGCATTATAATTTGATATAATATAATATATTATAATGTCAATATATTGTATTATGTTATCTGTATATTCTGTATACCTTTATAAAACGGAATGTTTGTGTGTATGTGTGTATGCGAGGGTATGGGAAGGGAAGGGATATGTGGCAGCTATTTGCATAAAGTCCTTTGATTGGACAGCCTCGCCACTCCAAAATTCTAAGGCACCAGACAGAGGGCATTGATAGCCACTGATTAGCCAGCATCCCAGAAACCAGGCCTCTACATTCAAACAACAGGATTTCTTCCCACTGAGGGAAAAAGCCAGCATCCCAGAAACCAGGCCTCTACATTCAAACAACAGGATTTCTTCCCACTGAGGGGAAAAAAGCCAGCATCCCAGAAACCAGGCCTCTACATTCAAACAACAGGATTTCTTCCCACTGAGGGGAAAAAAGCCAGCAACCCAGAATCCAGGCCTCTACATTCAAACAACAGGATTTCTTCCCACTGAGGGGAAAAAGCCAGCATCCCAGAAACCAGGCCTCTACATTCAAACAACAGGATTTCTTCCACTGAGGGAAAAAAGCCAGCATCCCAGAAACCAGGCCTCTACATTCAAACAACAGGATTTCTTCCCACTGAGGGAAAAAAGCCAGCCTCCCAGACACCAGGCCTCTACAGTCAAACAACAGGATTTCTTCCCACCGACCGGTAAAAAGCCAGCATCCCAGAAACCAGGCCTCTACATTCAAACACCAGGATTTCTTCCCACTGAGGGAATAAGCCAGCATCCCAGAAACCAGGCCTCTACATTCAAACAACAGAATTTCTTCCCACTGAGGGGAAAAATGCACCATCAACATTCCCTCCCCACTTGGCTCTGTGAAAACAAAATGGATTCCTGTATTCTCCTCCCCCTCAGCTTTTAGAAAACGGCTGCCTGCCATGCACCCTTTTAAAGTTACCAATAGCAGGCCATAACATTACAGGCCCCAAAATAGGGTTTAGGGCAGGATGGCGACGAATGATGGGATTTGCATCCCAATTCACTTCCCAGAAAACATTGTAGCCCCTACAAATCCCCTTCTCCCAGATAGGCCCAAAAGAGGCATCCATCTTCCCTCTTCAACACAGTGTCAGAGAAAGGCAGCTTCTGACAGGATCTTTAGAACAGGCACTGTCACTCTACAAGGTAAGGCCCTACTTCACTCAAAAGACACAAGAGAAAACAATAAATACCTTTCTCTAATGCCTTTTAATGCTTATATAAATAATTCTGGCCCAAAGCCCCCTCACCCAGCCTCATTGGACCTTACTGCTAATTCCATGCAGGCCTTTTCCATTTTTTTTTACTCCTTTCTGTTTTACACCGGTATACTTTCACAGGCCAGGGGCGGATATGTGGCAGCCACTTTCACAGGCCAGGGCGGATATGTGGCAACCACTTTCACAGGCCACAGCGACCAGCGCGGGTGATGGACCTGCACCAAACTTGGTACACATAACCCCCCCTATGACATGACCCACGTATTATGGGATTTGTAGTACTTTCCAAGACTTTGGTTCCCACAGACCACTGAGGCCACCAAAAGGACCAATACAGACCACACTCAGCACACACAGCCCCCATGACCCACTCTACGTCCTGGTGCAGTTCGGAGGAGGGTGGGCCATGGATGATGGGACTTGAAGTGCCTCTACTCACTTCCCAAGTCCGCTGCAACCCTCATCCAATCACTGATCGAGACCAAACTTGCCATACATAACCCCCATGACTGCCTTCACGTCCTGGTGAGGTTTGGGGAGGACTGACAATGGATGATGGGATTTGTAGTACTTTTACACCCCTCTGTTCCCACAGACCACTGTGGCCCCCAACAAACACCGAGAAAGTCCACACTTGGCACACAGAGCCCCAGTGACCCACTCTACATCCTACTGAAGTTTGGAGGGGACAGAACATGGATGATGGGACTTGCAGTACCTTCCTTCACTTCCCAATCCTGCTACAAACCTAATCCAATGACTGATCAACACCAAATCTGGCACACAGAGCCCTCATGACCCACTCTACAGCCTGGTGCAGTTTACTGTGAGACGGACCACGGATGATGGGACTTGAAGTACCTTCACTCACTTTCGAAAAACAATGCATCCCTCATCCATTCACCAATACAGACCAAACTTAGCACACAGAGCCCCCATGACCCAATCTACATCCTACTACACTTTGGGGGGGACGGGACACACAGAGATGATGGGACTTGCACTACCATCAGTAATTTCATGATACCACTGCAACTCCCAATAATGATGGATCAAGACTAAACTTGGCACACAGAGTCCCCATGACCCACTCTACATCCTGCTGCGCTTCTCAAATAACCCGGGCAGGGCCGGGTCCCCAAGCTAGTAGTATAATAATTGTAATGTAATGTAATAATAATAATAGTCTTATTACGATATGGTGTGTTGTATATGCATTTGGTATTGGTGGTGTTATATTGTAACACAATATGATACTGCCAATGATAATGTGATATAATAATTATATCGTGATATTATAATTTGTATATTTGTATTACATGCAATATTGCTAACAAAATTGTGATATGTTGTAGTGCAATATGATGTGTAGTGCTGACGTTGTGCTATGACAGTAATGTTAATTGTTGTTTTTTCAGTTTGCTGTAAGCCGCTCCGGCAATATTGTTATATGTACACTAGCTGTACCCGGCACGCGTTGCTATGCCCTATTTAGGAGATGCGAAAAAGTCTGAGTATCTAAGGGTTGGAATTGATGTTACTTATGGTCTTGGTGGGGTCATGGCCGTGTCGTTGTGGGTTGTTCTGGTGGGTGGGTGGGATGTTGAAGTCCTGTGGAGTTGTCGGTGTGTGGTATTCCTGGCGTTCTGCAGAGCTTGTGGATATACAATGTTTTTTGTCTTTCCGTCTGCTGTGTTGATGTAGAGGTTATGTAGTTTCCCAACTCTGGAGCACGCTACGTAGAGTTGTCCGTGGGAGAAGCATTCTGTGTCAAGGTCTATGCCACAGATTTGTAGTGTTTGTCCTTGAGCCTTGTTTATGGTGATGGCAAAAGCTAGTGTAGTGCAGTGTCTTTCTGTTCTGGCGTTTGTTCTGCCCTTTTTGTGTGATGTATGTAGCGTTGCGAGTGTGTCGTCCGATGCTGTTCTTTTTAGGAGGCATGGCTTGTCTTTTGGGTCAGCTTATGCCTGTGTGGAAGGAAGGAATGGCATACAAATGGGTTGAGCAGTAGACGCAAGGTTGTGTTATGTGCGTATTGTGTTGTGTGTAGGTATTACTTTTGTGTTATTCTGGGGGTATGTGTTTGTCAGTGGTGCCTGTGTCCCTGGTGCCCTATTTGTCTCCCTCCTAGATCTTGGCTTTGGCAGTTTAACCCTCAAACTCCAACTGACTAAACTGAATTCACTCAGCATTGTAATCTAGCCTTGGCTGGCTTTGGCCACCGTTACTATGGTAACTGATGTTGGCCAATGGGTGTCGCAGGCAGCCGCAAAGGATGCTGGGCAAGGAAGGGTTTTGTTGAAGCCTTGTTTTGGAGGCCTTCTAGGTTTTTGGGGTTTCTTTGCTTAAAACTTACCTTGCCTGAGGCCTATTTCTGTTGCCAAATTTGGTGTTTCTGCCTTGGATGGTTTCTCTGTCTCTGTCAGTCGTTCGACGATGGGACCTCCTTTATATAATAGATTGTAAGCCACTCTGGCAGTATTGTTGTTTGCTGTAAGCCGCTCTGAGTCTCCTTCGGGGTTGAGAAGGGCGGCATATAAATATAGTAAATAAATAAATAATAATAATAAATAAATAAACAGCTTTTAAAAATACAACTCCCAGGAGTCCATCACATTGATCCATGGCAGTTAAAGTGCAGCCAAACTGCATTGATTTGCTTGGATACAGAGAAAAGTAAAACACAATAAAGTCCAATTCACCAGCTAGATTTACAAGTTTGGACACCAGAATGGAAATAATAAGAGAAGTGGAATAATAAACATCCCTGGAGGCATTTTTGGAAAAAGCTTGCCAATGGTCTCTAGAAGGTTCAACATGTTTTTTTTTCCTTAGGAAAGGCTTATCTGAAAAAAAAGTTTCCTGAAACATGTTGAACTGCTCTTCTTTATGTGGATGAATATTCTGTCCATGTTATTTCTGTCTCTGGTGCCAGGCTTTCTGCCGAACTAGTATTGCCCAGGAATACAACCACTTTGTTAACTGAGATATACCTGTTTTAATAGTCCACCTGCAAGAGTATGTTTCATAGAGGATTTAGGTATCCTGCCAAAAGAGATGATTTATTCTGAAAGGGGAAAAAATTCAGATGAAGATTGCCCTCTTACTTTTCAAACCAAGCCTTGTAGGATGGCACAATGGTGATGTTATCAGTCTAGAACAGTGTTTTTCAACCTTTTTTGAGCCGCGGCACATTTTTTACATTTACAAAATTCTGGGGCACACCACCAACCAAAAATGACTCAAAATGACACTCTAACACAGTAATACATATAGTTAATATGTTTTTAAATGTATTTATACACTCAGTGTGAAACCTGGGCCTGTTTCGATGAACACAACATAGATATGACTTCCTCTCACATACTTATACATGGCTATCATGTCTTCTCTCAGCCTTCTCTTCTTCAGGCTAAACATGCCCAGCTCTTCAAGCCGCTCCTCATAGGGCTTGCTCTCCAGACCATTGTGAAATTTCACTCTGAGTGAAACTTGCTTCCAGTTAACTATGGATGTCATGAAGCTGTTATAAACCGTTCCTTGGGGGGGGAGAGGCAACTCTCAAAAAATCTAGTAAAAGAGTTTAAAAATAAACATTTCCAAGCAGAGAGGCTCAATTTGTTTCTTGGAAACCTGTGAATGCTTCAGCCTCCCGATGCTCCCAGGTTCGCTCACTGCCCAATTCACCGATCTGGAGCTTCCGACTTTGTTCTCGCGAGAAATCCAAGCCAATGCGAAAACACCGACTCCATCACTTCTGCCCAGTGCTCTGCTTTTGTGGAGGGAGGCAGCAAAAGAGGCCACACAGATCTATGAAATGTATTGGGAGGCTGAAGCAGTCCTGAGTGGGAGCTGGAGCCATGCTGAGTGGAGGCTCCTGAAGGCTTCCTCAAGGCGGGCCTGGCCCTGGCATTCTGGCTGTTCCCTTCCTTTGCCTCGGGGAGGATCTTTGGGAAGGGAAAGAGGGAGAAAGAGCTGCTAGAAAAGGGAAGAGTGCCAATTTCCCACAGCACACCTGATGATGTAAGACTCAATGTGCTTCTGGCCTGCGTCCTATCCCGAAGTACACTGATGACTGGCCTCCAATCTCCTCCCCTACCTCTCTGGTGTTAGTAAATGCGCGTTCAGCCAGGAATAAAACTGCAACCATCAGAGAGCTCATTGAAGTCCATCGAGCTGATCTCTGTTGTATTACTGAGACCTGGCTGCAAGACAATGACAACATCTGCCTCCAAGAACTGGCACCTGCTGGCTACGCTGTTACTCACCAGAATAGGAATGGGAGGCGGGGGGGGGGGCGATCCTCGCCCGTGACCTGTTACATCTTAGAGCAGTCCCTGCACTGGAGACAGACGAGATTGAATGTGTCGGCCTGATGTGGGGAGCCCCGGAGAGTATAGCCTTCTTACTGGTGTACAGTGCACCTAGCGCACCAGCGAGAAGCCTATCCCTGTTGCTGGAGACTGTGGCGGAGTGGGCATTGAGGTTCCCTAGACTTGTGGTGCTGGGAGACTTCAATGTCCACGCCGACACAGCCTCCTCTTCATCTGCAGCAGGGGACCTAGTGTCGACCATGGCAGCATTGGGCCTCTCCCTGTCCAAGTCAGGCCCCACACATCGGGCCGGTCACACTCTCGATCTGATCTTCTCTGCAGGTGTCCAAGTGTCCGTCACCTCCGTAATAGAGGTGCCATGGTCGGATCACTGTGCTCTAAGAGTTCGGGTTGAACACCCACGTCCCCCCGGCAAGGGTGCCGAACCAATTTGGGTTCGCCCGAAGGGACTTATGGAACCAACTAGGTTCCTGAATGCCTTGAGGGATTTGGAGCCTGCCAGCGACTCGCTCGATGAGCTAGTCACAACCTGGAACTATCAGTTGTCCACGGCTCTCAATGAGATCGCCCCTAAACGCCCTCTCAAACCCCGCAAACGTTGCTCTCCGTGGTTCACGGATGATCTTAGAACCATGAAGCGGGAGAAGAGACGGCTAGAGCGCATGTGGAGGAAACTCCGTGACGGACCTTCGGAATCAGCTTATAAGCTCTTTATGGAAGGTTATGAGCATGCTGTCAAGGAGGCGAAAAATTGCCACTATGCCTCCTTGATAGCGTCTGCAGATTCACGCCCGGCTCAATTATTCAGGATAATTCGGCAACTGACGATGGTCCCTACCATCCCAAATAATGACGATCGGGCCCTTTCCGCCGAGGCTTTCCAGAATCACTTCGCAGACAAGATTGCGACGCTCCGCCAGGATCTCCCGGCCACGGTTGATACGGTACAGGAACTCGAGACTCCGTGGCCCTCCGCCAGATCCACCTTCGACCGGTTTCGGCCACTGGACGCAGAGGATGTTGACAAGATCGTCGCAGCGCCCGACCTACCACCTGCTCCCTCGACCCGTGCCCTCCACGCTGATTCGGGCTTGCGTGGAGGGTTACGAGGCCCCTCTGTTGAACATAGTCAACTGCTCCCTTGAGCAAGGAGCTTTTCCAGAGGAGTTAAAGAGGCGGTGGTTAGTCCATTGCTGAAGAAGCCCGGGTTAGATCCCGGCTCCTCCACCACGCCCCGGTATCCAATTTACCATACCTGGGCAAGGTAATTGAGAGGGCAGCAATTGCGCCATCGCAGTGGCACAGTGGGTAAACTGCTGAGCTGCTCAAGTTGCTGACCAAAAGATTGGTGGTTCAGGTCCGGGGAAAGGGGTGAACTGCCGCTGTTAGCCCCAACTTCTGCCAACCTAGCAGTTTAAAAACATGCAAATGTGAGTAGATCAATAGGTACCTCTCCGGTGGGAAGGTAACAGTGCTCCATACATTCATGCCGTCCACACATTACCTAGGAGGCGTCTACAGACAATGCCGGCTCCTCGACTTAGAAATAGAGATGAGCACCATCCCCAAGAGTCAAACATGACTTGACTTAATGACAGGGGAAACTTTTACCTTTACTTATTTTACATTGTTTCTATTTATGGTTTCCCAAACTAGATTGACAAGGCTTCCTTTACTTCAAATGTTTTAATTCTAGAATTTGTGGAAGTGATGGAATAACAGCCACACTCAAATGTATTCGTGTTGCAAATAGCAATTTGTCCGTTTAGGGGAGGTGTATCTCACGAAACGTCCAAAAACATTTAGTTGTTGTTTTTGTTGTTATGACTCATGAGCAACAGTTCGGTATTAAATTCCACCCAAAACACACTGCACAAATGAG
>JARBWK010003490.1:0-12283 GCA_030556195.1 Anolis apletophallus | reverse complement strand
GCAGGGGCCCCATTTCGACCTCACAATCAAGACATTAAAAATACATTTGGGTCTTTAAAAGTGCCAGACAAAATCAAGTCTTCATCACTGGCATCGTTTTAGGATTGCTGGAAAGGGGATTTTCAGTCATTCAGATGCGGCTTCTGAGCTTCTTTGCTGAAATAGAAGAACACTTTATTGAGAGAAAGTATATCCCTTGAGCAAGGAGCTTTTCCAGAGGAGTTAAAAGAGGCGGTGGTCAGTCCATTGCTGAAGAAGCCCGGGTTAGATCCCGCGGCTCCTCCAATTACCGCCCAGTGTCCAATCTTCCGTACCTGGGCAAGGTAATTGAGAGGGCAGCAATGGACCAGCTGCAGGCATTCTTGGATGAGACAACCTGGCTAGACCCCTTCCAGTCTGGCTTCCGCTCAGGCCATGGGACGGAGACTGTGCTGGTCTCCATCACAGACCTACTCCGCTGCCATTTGGACCGAGGCGGATCGGCGCTGCTCGTGTTATTGGACCACGGGCAGCGTTTGATACTGTCGATTACCAACTTTTGACCACACCGCCTGGCGGTGGCGGGTGAGAGGGACAGCCCTCAACTGGCTGTCCTCCTTCCTCCAAAACCGCCGGCGAGTGAAGTGGGGAGGGGTGGCCTCCGGGCTCCCTCATGTTGTGGGGGTCCCTCAGGGGGCCATCCCTATCCCCGCTGTTATTTAACATCTATATGCGACCACTCGCCCAACTGGTGCGGAGTTTTGGGCCGGAGTGCCATCAGTACGCTGATGACACCCAGCTCATTCTGGAGATGGACCCGGGTGGTCTCTGTACCCGAGAATTTCCATCTCTGCCTGAGGCCGTTACTGGATGGCTGCGAGCCAGTAAGTTGAAGGTGAACCCGGCGAAGACGGAGATCTGTGGCTGGGCCGCCCGGAGGGGTAGAGACCCAGTTGCCGACGTTTGACGGTGCGGCCCTTCACCCGCAACCGTCTGTAAAGCTTGGGGTCCGGCTGGACACCCAGTTGTCTATGGAGGAGCAGATTGCCTCGCCTGCAAGACAGCATTCATTCATCTACGTCAGGCAAAAACGTCTGGCTCCTTACCTCTCCCGCTGCGACCTGGCCACGGTGATCCAAGCCACGGTCATCTCGAGGCTCGATTACTGTAATGCGCTGTACATTGGCCTACCCTTGTCGGGCAATCCGAACTTAAGCTGGTGCAGAATGCTGCAGCGCGTCTGCTCGGGAGCCTTAAGATCCGACCATGTGACCCCACTCCTCTTGCCAACTGCACTGGCTTCCAGTTGAATTCCGGTAATCTTCAAGGTGTTAGTTCTAACTTTCAAGGCCTTATATGGTTTTGGGGCCAGTGTACCTGAAGGAGCGGCTTACCCCTTATGTGCCCAGGAGATCACTGCGCTCAGAGGACTTAACCTTTTGGATGTGCCTAATATCAGGGTTTGCAGATTGGCTACACGCCGGAGGGCGTTTACCGCAGCCGCGCCAGCTTTGTGGAACGGCCTCCCCGAAGAGATCCGGGCCATCCGGGCTCTCTTGCCGTTCCGCAGAGCAGTAAAAACATGGCTGTTTAGGCAGGCATTCGGCCCATAGCCAACTGCCACTATCGGCACTTACGGGTTCGTTGTTAGCATGCCACTGCTAATTATTGCCATTGGCTGGCAATTTGTTTTAATTCGGGTGTTTTAACTGTTTACTGTATTTTAATGTATTTTACTTGTTTTATTCGCACTAATTTTGTGAACCGCTCTGGGCGCCAGAGAGAGCGGTATATTAAGCCGAACTTAATAAATAAAATAAATAAATAATATCAGAGACAAGTTCCTTCTTCAGGCTCATTTTGCCTCCTTTAAACGCAGCGAAGGAGGTCCTTTAACGGGAGTCTGCAAGGCACCATGAGATGATGCACAGTAGGTTAGCTGACTCCACAGTAAGCTCTGCCCACTTTTCCACCCAGAGTCAGGAAGGTAAGCATGTTTTGGGTAGCCCCAATGGAGCTACCTGTATTTTGGGGCTCAAAAGCCTGTGGGATGGTAGAAAAGGTAGTGGGGCAATGCGCATTGCCACCCTTTCTGCCACCTGATGGAGCCGGGAGGAAGAGTGCCAAAGCAACCTCTTCCGCCCTCTGTGTGATGAAAGCTGGCAAAACGGCACAATCCCTTTGGGCCAAGTGAAGAGTTCTTATGTAAATGAAAATGACTTTTTTTGATGAAATCTCCATTAGCATGTTTAATAAGCCTTGAGCTATTTCTTTTTGCCTTATGGGAAAATAAAAGCGCCAACTGCCATTTTAGAAAGAGGGCTACATACACAAAGTTTGAAAATTACTCTTTTTCTTGCTATAATTCAGTCCCAAAGCATTCAGTATGACTTTCTGGCATAACTAGTAATGTTTTTATTGCCAGAAAAAAGATCCAAGACACATCACAACAAACCCCACATACATGGATGCACACATTTTTATCGGACTTCTATCGTCTGATACCTGTGAATCATATTGGCTTTCTTAGCCATAGATTCTCCCCTTGCTAGATGGGAAAAGGGAACCTAGAGGATCCCTGATAGTAATCAAAGAGCCTACAGCAGTGTTTTTCAACCTTTTTTGAGCCACGGCACATTTTTTACATTTACAAAATCCTGGGGCACACCACCAACCAAAATGACACTCTAACACAGTAATACATATAGTTCAGTGTTTCTCAACCTGGGGGTCGGGACCCCCCTGTGAATTCTTCCACCTAAAGTTCTCCTCTGCTGTGATTGGCAGCCCTCCCAGCCAAGGGAGGGCTGATTCTGAGACTCCAAGCGGGAGGGGAGAGCAGGCGTGTTTGGCGCATGGCAGCATGATGTGCATGTGTGGGTGAGGGAGAGTGTGTGAGGTGGGATAGAGGCTCACGCCAGCTAGTCCCTTCAAGGCATGAGGGTTCTGTGTAGGAAGTTTGACTCAATTCTATCATTGTTAGGGTGCAAGGGCTCTTGGATTGTAGGTGAACTATAAATCCCAGCAACTACAACTCCCAAATGTCAAGATCTATTTTCCCCAAACTCCACCAGTGTTCACATTTGGGTATATTGAGGATTCGTGTCAAGTGTGGTCCAGATCCATCATTGTTGAGTCTATAGTGCTCTCTGGATGTAGGTGAACTACAACTCCCAAACTCAAGGTCAATGCCCACCAAACCCTTCCAGTATTTGCTGTTGGTCATGGGAGTTTTTTGTTCCAACAGTATTTGCTGTTGGTCATGGGAGGTTTTTTTGGACTCAGGCGAGGGATTAAGCCCCGGCTAGGGCTTCCCGGTAGGACAGCTCTCTCTCTCTCTCTCTCTCTCTCTCTCTCTCTCTCTCTCTCTCTCTCTCTCCTATCTCCAGTTTCCCACAGCACACCTGATGATTAGGCATGGTTTAGAACCCAAAAATCGCGATTCTAAAATCAAATGGGGGGGGGGATTTTTTTTATTAGTAATAGAAAGACTTACAAAAAAAATTCCAAAAAGTTCTAAAATGTAACGTATTACTAACGAAATTCTAAATTGGTTCTAAAGTCTGAAAAGCAGGGAAACAGGACTGACACTGTTTTAAGCACAGGCAAATCAAGGGGCAACATTTCCCTTGGTTTCCTTGCAGGAGATATAAAGCATTAATATATTATTATTAGTATTATTATTATTATTAAATAAAATAGTCAAGGCTTGCTTCTCCAGAGCATTTATTAGAATTAAATAATAAATTCTAATAGTAAGAATGTAGTAAGAGGGAAAGGGCTGCAAGGGCCTTTCCTGCTAAGATATAACCCGATCCAGGCTTGTCGGGCTTATATCTTAGCGGGCAAGGGCTGCCGGGTGGGCGGCCCCTTTCCTGCTAAGATAGAACCCGACCCAGGCTTGGGTCAGCGTATATCTTAGCGGGGAAAGGGCTGCCGTGCGGGCGGCTCCTTTCCTGCTAAGATATAACCCGACCCAGGCTTGGGTCAGCTTATATCTTAGCGGGGAAAGGGCTGCCGTGCGGGCGGCCCCTTTCCTGCTAAGAAATAACCCGACCCAGGCCTGGGAAACAGGAGGAAACTCGGCCCCGGGCTGCTTCCAAAGCGCGTTGGAAGCAGCTCGGGTTGATTGGAGGAATTTCCTCCTGTTTCCCAGGCTGTCTCTCAGAAGCGGAGGAGAGCCTGGAGAAAGGAGGAAATTCCTCCGATTGGGAACTCGCAGGGGGTTAAGGGAGGCATCGATGCCACCCTTGCTCCTGCGAGGTCCCAATCCAACCCGTGTTCCCCTTAATACGGGTTGGATTCTGACCTGGCAGGGGGGAAGGGTGGCATTGATGTCTCCCTTCCCTCCTGCGAGGTCCCAATCCAACCCGTGTTCCCCTTAATACGGGTTGGATTCTGACCTGGCAGGGGGGAATGGAGACATCGATGCCACCCAACCCCCTGCGAGGTCCCAATCGGAGGACTGTCCTCCTGTTCTCCAGGCTCTCCCTCCCCTGCTGAGAGGCGGCCTGGGACACAGGAGGAAATTCCTCCGATCAGTGTCAGAGCTGCTTCCAAAGCGCTTTGGAAGCAGCCCGGGCCGAGTTTCCTCCTTTCCCAGGCCTGGGTCGGGTTATATCTTAGCAGGAAAGGGGCCGCCCGCAAGGCAGCCCTTTCCCCGCTAAGATATAAGCTGACCCAAGCCTGGGTCGAGTTATATCTTAGCAGTAAAGGGGCCACCCGCACGGCAGCCCTTTCCTCGCTAAGATATAAAGCTGACCCAAGCCTGGGTCGAGTTATATCTTAGCAGGAAAGGGGCCGCCCGCATGGCAGCTTTTTTCCCGCTAAGATATAAGCTGACCCAAGCCTGGGTCGGGTTATATCTTAGCAGGAAAGGGGCCGCCCGCACGGCAGCCCTTTCCCCCGCTAAGATATAAGCCGACAAGCCTGGGTCGGGTTATTTCTTAGCGGGAAGGGGCCACCACGGCAGCCCTTTCCAGGCTCCTTTCCCTGCAGTTTAAAGCGCTTTTTCCTGAGTCCTCCAGCCGCCCTAGGACTTCCGGTTTCGATCTCTCTATGGTTCTGGCTGGTTTTCTCTTCCTGGAGGCAAGGCCTTTCAGTTAAAGTAGGCCTCGAGCATGGAAAGGCCCCATCTGACTGTGAGTAATGTCTGGGATTTTGGATTTTGGAGGGGTAATAGGAGCCTTCTGAAATATTTAGAATTCTAACGAAATTTTGGGCCCAGGGGGTTCGAAAAAGAAAGTCCACTTCCGGGATTGGCCTTGCGATCCGTAAAAACTTGAAAGTCCTATTACATACGAATCACTTACGAATTCTTTTGATTTTCATAACTTTTTCTCAGGCCTACTGATGATCGCTCACGGCACACTAGTGTGCCACGGCACACCGGTTGGGAAACACTGGCCTACAGTACCAGGAATGGTGATGCGACAATTGCAACTGTTATCCAGCTCATGTTATCTTTCCCTGCTGGCTTCTCTTCAAACTGGGGAAGATCTAACTGGATATGTCATGAGTGCCTAACTGTAATAGCTAAGGCTTTCTGTTATGAGGACTCTCATTTCTTTGCACTAATCTTGAGGAACATGTCTCATTGCCCACTGTGCCATCAATCTTGATGCCTCTTTAATATGCCACTCAGCGAGCATCTTTTGCTTTGCCTTACCTTTCTCTTGGCTTTCAGATTCAGTCTTGCTGGCAAGGCGAAGTGTATTCAGCCTGGGCAAACTCGCCTGGTGGAGAGGAAAGGAAGACAAAGCCACGAAAGTATAAATGGGATGCTGCATGGATCCATTTAGGTATTTAGGAAGAGAGGACACTCAGGGCGGCCTCACACAAGCACCATATCAGGGCTGTCCAACTTCTACCGGCCCAGGGGCCTGAATTCCGGTCACTGATGACCTGGGGGGCCATAGGGTCTGCCCCCGCCCCCGGCTCCACCCCCTCCCCACCCCTGGCTCTGCCCTCTCCCCCGCCCTCTCCCCCATTTTATCTCATATTTACTGAGATAAAATGCAGGGTGGGCATTCAAAAGGGGCATCCATACAGTCAAATATAATCTTTTACTAACATTAAATGCAGGGATAAAATATTAAATTATTTTAATTTAATATTAAATATATTTAATTCCATCCTCCCCTCCCCCTTATTTTAATTTAATATTAAATATATTTAATTCCATCCTCCCCTCTCCCCTTATTTTAATTTAATATTAAATATATTTAATTCCATCCTCCCCATTTCCCTTATTTTAATTTAATATTAAATATATTTAATTCCATCCTCCCCTCCCCCTTATTTTTATTTAATATTAAATATATTTAATTCCATCCTCCCCTCTCCCCTTATTTTTATTTAATATTAAATATATTTAATTCCATCCTCCCCTCACCCCTTCTTTTTATTTAATATTAAATATATTTAATTCCATCCTCCCCTCCCCCCTTATTTTAATGTATCCCATCTCCCCTTATTTCATCTTTAAATATATTTAATTTTATATTTAATACATGAGGGGAGATGCGGGGAGGGAATGAGTAGCCCCGAGGAGCCCCCTGCTTCGGCCTACCTTTTCCAAACGCGCAGGATCCAGGAGTACCCGGATGACGAGAGAGGCAACGACCGACTGAGTCGAAGAAGGTCCTAATCGCGTCTGTGAGCCTCAGCGATCCAGTAGTAGAGTAGCCAAAGGGTATCGCGAGAATACGCAATCCACACGGGATTTCGCTGTCAACGCCGGCGTGATCTCGCGTTGACAGCGAAATCCGTGTGGATTGCGTATTCTCGCGATACTTGCTCGAACCCGGAAGTAGGTATTTTTTTTTAAAAAATTATTATTTATTTTATTTTTCAATTGTTATTTTTGTTAAAAAGCTTAGGGGGCCGTAGGGAAGGGGCTGGGGGGCCGTATACGCCCCCCGGGCCGCCAGTTGGACAGCCCTGCACCATATGATGCCATCACCATCATAACATATTCAACAAATACATTAGAAACATTAAAACAGTTAATTAAAAGCAATCGAGGATTCTATTCGCCTACGTGCCTGTAAAAGGAGCTCCATCAGACGAAGGGGTGACCCCATCTGTTAGTCTCCCTAACAGTTTCATACCAAATGAACACGGAAATGCACACTCTTCTTCCTCAAAGTGGTACTGCTTGTCATTTCAGTATTATTATATGTACAAATATATTTTTCAGTGACTACCACACCTCTTACCTGTTTGATAATAATCATAGATATTAACTTGAGCTGGTTTGATGTTGGACACAGAATGGGCTTGCTCGACCGTTAATGCAAAAGTAATTTTCTCTGCTGATACCTGAGGCATAAGAAGAAAGTAAGTATTAGAAACGGCTTTTTTGGAATGTTATGAAGCCGTCGCTTTACCGTAAATCTACAAAAGCCCTTTTTCTCCCACCCAGGACTTACATCTTCCAGATAACAAAAGATGTGGTCATTCCTGGTTTCCACACGCATCATTTTGTTTTGGAGCTGCATGTGACAAAAAACAAGAGGAAAGTTATTTTTAATGACAGGGACCATGGTCTACACCAGGGTGCCCGCACTTTTTCAGCATGCGAGCTACTTATGATAAAACCAAGTCAGAAAGATCTACCTGATAGAGAAGCAGGGCGGAGCAGGGGGAAGGGGGCGGGGCCTGGTGCAGTCTAGCTCCGCCTCCTCTCCGCTCTGGCTACAGTGCTGCCTCACCTTCTCCAGGCTAGATGAGGGCATGCCAAGCCAGTAGTGGCTAGCTATGCCACTACTGGCTTGGCATACCCTCCTCAAGGCTGAAGAAGCTGTGGTAACGCTGTAGCCGGGGAGGGGGTGGAGCCTGGTGCGGCATGGCCCCGCCCCCTCCCCACTCTGGCTACAGCGCTGCCTCACCTTCTCCAGGCTAGAGGAGGGTATGCCAAGCCAGTAGTGGCATAGCTAGCCACTACTGGCTTGGCATGCCCTCCTCAAGGCCGAAGAATCTGTGGTAACGCTGTAGCCGGGGGAGGAGGCGGAGCCTGGTGCAGCATGGCTCCGCCCCTCCCCACTCTGGCTACAGTGCTGCCTCACCTTCTCCAGGCTAGATGAGGGTATGCCAAGCCAGTGGTGGCATAGATAGCCACTACTGGCTTGGCATGCCCTCCTCAAGGCTGAAGAAGCTGTGGTCGCGCTGTAGCTGAGGGGGCGGAGCCTGGTGCGGCATGGCTCCGCCCCCTCCCCGCTCTGGCTACAGCGCTGCCTCACCTTCTCCAGGCTAGAGGATGGCAATGCCAAGCCAGTGGTGACATAGCTAGCACAAGGCTGGCTTGGCCCTGCCCTCCTCAAGCCTGGAGAAGCTGCTGGTAGAGCTGAAGCCAGAGGGGACGGAGCCAGGCCACAACAAGCCCCTGCCCCTCCCTCTGCCTTTGGAGCTCCCGGCAGCTTCGCCAGGCTTGAGGATGGCAGTGCCAAGCCAGTGGTGACATAGCTAGCACAAGGCTGACTTGGCCCTGCCCTCCTCAAGCCTGGAGAAGCTGCTGGTAGAGCGGAAGCCAGAGGGGGACAGAGCCAGGCCACAACAAGCCCCGCCCCCTCCCCTCTGGCTTTGGAGCTCCCAGCAGCTTCTCCAGGCTTGAGGATGGCAGTGTCACAAGGCTGGCTTGGCCCTGCCCTCCTCAAGGCTGGAGCAGCTGCTGGGAGTGCCAAAGCCGGGGGCTCTGCCCCCTCTGAGAAGCGCCCCATTCGGCTGGGATCGACTGGTTGATCGCGATTGACTTCCTGGGCAGCCCTGTTCTAGACTAAAACTCTCATTGGCCATGCTTGCTGGGGCTTCATGGGAGCTGGAATCCCGCAGCTCTCTTCAACACATTTGAATAGGTTTTCCTTGTGGCATATGGATGTGACGTGTGGCATATGGATGTGGAATGAACCAACAAAAGCTTTTCTGGGTTGCTGTATGGCCATGTTCCAGAAGCATTCCCTCCTGAAGTGTCATCCACATCTATGGCAGGCATCTGATTAGAAAAGCTTTTCTAATCAGATGAACTTCTGCCCAGGTGAAATGCCTTTTGGAATTCTAGCTTCTGACATGTAGACATAAATGGTTCCAGAATTCAATATTAGAAACCATTTCAGTCCAAGGTTCTTCCAGAAATATTATACAATGGGCTCTCTGCAGCCTGGTAACACCTTCCAGTCAGGCTAATCTGCCGGCTCAAATGCCTAAAGAATGCCAGTGCGCTGAGGCAAGGCTTCTTTGGGTCTCAACACAATCAAGGCAGGGCTACAGATCTGCTCACTGTCTTTCAAAAGGCATCTAGTCAGGAAAGCAGTAGGATTTTGACAGGGCTCCTACAGACATGAGGTTTGGAGAACCATCATCAGTTCACTCTTCACTTCGCAAAAAGTGCATTTTCTCTCTCAAATAAAATTTGAAGCGAATGGAGCACACCTCTGGCTGAATTTGGCCAATCATTTCATTTTATACGGCTCTCCAAATGCTGGATGGGCTACAACTCCTGTATATCTCATCATTAGACATCATGAGCAGAGCTAATGGGAGTGGTGATACAATAACATCTGGAAAGCTGAGGTTTATTCGGCAAGCAAACGCGGAAGCGAAAAGCCGCGGAATGCGGTGCCGTTTGAAATTCGCAGCTGGGATGGAAATCGCGGGGGGATGGGGTGTCCCGGGTGCTAGAGGCTGGAGAGTAGATGCTGCGTTGGGCTTCCCCGGTCTTTGCCAGGGACTCCTGGACTCCCTGGCACAGACCGGGGAAGCCCAATGCAGCATCTACTCATTCCGTGGCTTTTTTTCACTTCCGCGTTCGCTTGCCGCATTGAGCCTCTCTTTGCGACCTTTACGTTTGACCATTACTACAGGAGACCCTTGCCTACCACAGAACCGCTGTTGTAACTTTCTGCTATTTATTTCTCTCCTGTAAGTGATTCAACTATCTTGTTTACCATTACATGATTACGAACGTGGAACGCTATATTTTCATGCAGCTCTCTTGGGGCTTTCTGTACTACAAGCTCTGAGGGTTCGTAATATACCGGGACGATGTATATGGGAATTCCCATCACGATACTAGATTGTGCTCCCTTGAGTGCTCTTCAATGCTTTAAATGAACTTATTAGCCTTATACCCTCTATAATTAGAATGTATTTTGTGTATATAAGGCGTCATTGATGTGTTTAAATGTTACTTTTGACTGCTCTTTAAGATGCTGGGACTGCCTATGCTCTCCATATATGCTGTATAACTGATAATTGATTGTTGCATTAACGAGACTGATACCTATGATTTTTCGTGATTGATTATGCTGTATATTCAACCAGAGCATTTGGCATCCCACAACCTACTATATGATATTTCAATAATAGTTAATATTTTGATATTGTGATTTTTTGTTCTGTGTTATATATATTGTGTGATCTTACCAAGACACCAACTTGTGTTAGTTTACTTGTGCCTTAGGTACCTGCCCATTGTTGTATAGTTTATTCTGTTTAGCCGGGAGGGTGGGTTTTGGATTTAGATACAAGGCTTGTGGATAGGATGCCTGACTTTATCATGCCCTTTAACCTTTCCCTAACCTCACAGCAGGAAGTGCTGTTGAGTTGTAGTTCCTATTATCCCCAGTCCACAAGGTGGATAATAAAACAGGACAGGAGTTGTCATTCTATCATCTATGGCAGGGGTGGGCAATTATTTTTTCCAAGGGGCCACATGAGAGCCAAAAAATATTATGGAGGGCTGAACTACATTCTAATCTACATTATTTATTTATTAATTATATATTTCACATCATTAATATTACCATATTAATATATCAAGAAATATTCATATATTATTAGTATTAATATCATAATTATTATAGTATATATATAGACATTATAATATATTGAAACGATAATATAATATAACATTATATTATATTATTTATTATATTAGTATTATAAAATTATCATAAAATAATAATAAAAACCACTAAAATAAAATGAAATGAAATAACAGTGGGGGAGCTCCCACTGTTAGCCCCAGCTTCTGCCAACCCAGCAGTTTAAATACATGCAAATGTGAGGTCCTTCTTCTACAAGAAAGGAACATATACCAAAGTGCATTCACATTAATAGACCCTGAGAAGGGACAGGCATGATTTATTATTATTATTATTAATATTTCCAGACTTTTCCTATTGGCAAAGCTCTTTTCCAAGTGGGTCATTTAGAACCCAGTAATTCAGTTTTACTAGGAAACCAGAGGTTGAGCCAAGCCCTTCTGAGAATTAGAGCAGTTTGTTCAAGCGCTGAGATGCTGAACTTCCACACTGAAACTTTGCCAGTTCCGCTCTGGGGAGTGGGGAGCTCCCACTTTTAGCCCCAGCTTCTGCCAACCCAGCAGTTCAAATACTTAGTAAACCACACACAGAGACCCCAACCCGCCTTTACCTCTTCCTTTTCTTTCCTCCTCTTTCTCGCCCGCAGCTTCCTTGCCGAAGAGAGGAAGGCAGGGGCGGCTGCAGGGCGGCATAGTGCCTTGTGTTCGGCGGGGGAGCGAGAGTGCCTTCTGCCCCTTGTTGCGGCTCCGGGGAGCTTCCGCGGGAGGCCCCGCCTCACTTAGGTACTCTGCATGTTGCTGCCTGTGACCTCATCGCGCAGACACCCTTGGGAGTCGGGACCCTCCCACAGAAGCTCCCCTGGAGCACCCAGGGACAGAAGGCACTTTGCTCCCTCCCTCCCCCACTGGACACAAAGCACCGCGCCGCCCCTCAGCCGCCCCTGCCTCCCTCTCCTCGGCAGGAGGAAAGCCGCCCCTGCCTCCCCCTCTTCGGCAAGGAAGCCACGGGCCGGGTGGCATCGCCCGGAGGGCCGGATGTGGCCCGCAGGCCGTAGGCTGCCCACCCCTGATTTATGGGGACCCAAAGTGGGTAAAAACCTAGAGCACCAAACACTATGTCAAACATAGTTGAAGCACAAAATGCAGGGTATAGACCAGGCATGGGCAAACTGCGGCCCTACCGGCTGTTAGGGAATTGTAAGAGTTGTAGTCCAAAACACCTGGGGCCGGTTTGCCCATGCCTGTATAGACAAAGGAAAGGTGTGTCTTACGGGAATAGCAGAACATGGCTCAGCGAATTATATATAGTGTATATTTAAACAAGGTAAAGAAAGGCAATATATTTAAACAAAGTGAAGAATAGCACTACTCATATACAGAGCATATGGGTAAGAGGCTTAGATCAGTACAATACATGCATGCAATATTATCAAACAAGACATATGGTGGAATTACCTCGTCTCCGTATCGACAGAGCTTTAA
>JARBWK010003489.1:0-12285 GCA_030556195.1 Anolis apletophallus | reverse complement strand
TTGTGTCATACACCTTGCAAAAATGCAGCTGCTTCCCACTCAGCCATCCATCAGTGTTGGAAGGTTGATTTCATTCTTATGGAGTCCTGTAAGTGTCACTTTATAAAGACAGAAAGGATGCCTGAACACCCAGAAAAGTGGAATCTTGTGCTTTGCTTCCAATTTTCTTCACTCATGCAGGGAATGCAAGGCTTTTGTGTGAAGAACTGGAAAATGGTCTGATCATGACTTTTCAGCTGGAAAGTATTCATAGTTCCTGAGATTTATAGGAGCACTTAAGCTGAGGATAGGATGACCTTTGGGTGAGTGATCAAGTGTGAAACCTTATTAGTCTTTCCTGTGCAACCTGCAATTTGGGCCTGAATGGGTGTCTATGGCAGTAGTAGTATCTCTCTGGTGTTTCATCACTCATAACAACACGCAGTTTAATGCTATTTTTTTTCTGTTTTGATTTATTGATTTATTCAAATAGAGATACATTTGTGTTTGTTGCATACTGTGCAATACTTTCCAGCTATTAGTGTTCCATAATAATTTCTCAGATAATATATTTTAGGGGTCACCGTTTTTTATTTAAATAGTACATACATAAAGGTATCATAGGCTCTAATTTAATATCTGCCTTCTCCTTGTCTACAGTCATATAGGATCCTCTATATACATTTTTAGTTTAATTTTACATTGAGATGTTGAATCATTGGTTGCCATTCATTAACAAAGTTCTTCCCACCCTCTCTTCCTTCCTTACCTCCCTCTTTCTCCATTCCTTATTCCTTCTTTTCCACCCTTTCGTCCCTCCTTCCATCTTTCTCCTTCTTTCCTTCCTTCCCTTTTGTCTTTCCTCCCTTCATTCCATCAATCAATCCATCCATCCTTCTCTTCCCTTCCTTCTCTTTTTCCTTCCTCCTTTCCTCCTGGGAGATGATTAGGTGGGAGAAAAGATGGCTGAGAGGGAACATGTGTTCTGGCACATAAGTGCCAACAGGGCTCTGTTTTTCATTTGTTGCATTGCAAGTTTGCATTTCATATTGTAGGTGACTTTCTTAGTTTGCATTGACAGGCCCAGAGGGCTGCCAATCAATCTAGAGCAGTAGACCCGCCCCTATTCTTAGGTTTTGGGAGGGGAAAGAGGATTTTTTGCTCAGTCTTAACAGCTTCTCTTCAGGACAGGATGTGATTTAAAGCTGCCTGTTCTTTCCAACTTGGAAAAGGCTTTAAATCTCACCGCTTTGCTGGGGTTACAGACCACTGCTTTGCTGGGGTAACAGACACAGCTTTGCTGCTGTAACAGATCCCACTTTGCTGGGGTAAAAGAATAGCTTCACAATCCTTTGTGAAGGCATCACCTGCAATCCTACAACCTGGCTAATCGAAGGAAACCTTGCATGGTACAGGACGTCTGGCTATCCATAACGCAGCTTGGAGTCGGAAGAAGGGTCCTCACGCCAGCAAGGTAAAGAAAGATTGCCCAAGGGAAGGGTCATAGGTTTTTCCCCGAAACAGTTTGCTGGACCTGTTGCTGCAGACTGAGAAAGTCACCCGTTTTTAAAGAAGCCATCCAGTTTGTTCCCAAATAAAGAACTTTGTTAAACTTATTTTGAGCCTCAAAGGACCTTTATCATTGGGGGAAACTAAGGGGCCCTTCCAGCTGAGGCACCCCGGCATCCCGTTGGGTATACAGAAGTCATGTCCAACAAATAGCCATTCTGTCAGCAAGCCGATCGCGCCAATTGATATGGACACTGCCGGGCGGGCAACCACCGGGCTCATCCCCTTTGATCTGCCAGATACCTTCCTGGCCTTTGATATGTGGACTGGCCATCTGGTCAAGCCTTGGAAGGAGGGACCCAGCGGGGTTGGTTACGGTCGGAGGGTTTTCACAGCCGTAGAAGTTGGTGAGTCTATCTTTATGTAATGCTCCGGAAAGGGGGGTCCGATAAACCAGACTCACTCCAAGCGGGTTGGAAGATAAAGCCGAAGGGAAGCCCCTCGAAGAACAACCTCCGAGAATCCCGGATGAGGAGCTGGAGGAGGACGAGATCGAAGCCGGGGCGTCCGGTGGAGAACCGCAGGTGGTGGTGACCGGGATGGACGGTGAGGAAAACCTCGACCAGACCCGGCCGCCGAAGGCGAAGGATGCGGTTCGTCGCAAGGTGAAAGCACCCAGCACCGAAATGCTGCGGATGGAGGTGCAGATGTTCCAGATGTCGGAAGCGATGCAGAGAATGCAGTCGCAATTGGACCTACTGATGAGTAGGCCGGAGGAGAGGCCTTGGGAGACCCCCGAGCCCGCCTACCCGGGAAGAGGCCGGAGTCGAGGAGCGGGACAGCCAGGAAGGCCCTCGGGGAAAGTAAGGTTCTCGGAGGAGCTCCACCCGCCCAGAAGGGACGCCTCTACACCCTACCTGGGCCTGGAGGACCAGAGCCAAGAGATGATGGGATCTCGGAGGGACCTCAAGGTAAAATTCGATGGGGACCCCCGCCAGCTGTCCTATTTTGTCACCAACGTCCAGAATTACATGGTGGACTATGGGGACTCGTTCCCCTCGGAAGCGGCCAAGGTGCGGGCTGTGGGGGCCAACCTAAAGGAGGCCGCGGCCGATTGGCTGATACAGTTAACAGACACTCGAGCGCCGCAATTGAGGCGGCTGGACACTCTGTTGGAGGCCCTGCGAGCCCGCTTTGGGGACCCGTTAGCTGGGGAGAAGGCCAAGGCCCAATTGAGGAGGATTTACCAAGGCCAGAGAACCGTCTCGGAATATGCTCTGAGCTTCCGAGCCCTAGCGGGGAAGATCCGGGCTGGTCCGAGTCCACTATACTCGAGTGCTTCAAGGCAGGCCTAAGGCAGGACATTCTAGAATGGGCAATGCACCGGGAAACCCGAGACCCTGGAGGATTGGATAACCTCAGCGGGGAGAGTGGAGTGTGATATGGAGCAGATGCCCAGGCACCACCGAGATGGCGGGAGGCCCCGGGGATGGGAGCAGGCCCACCGGGCGCGGACCAGCCCGGCGCCCTCACCCAGGCCCCGGTCGACCAGCCGGGAGAGTCAGAGAGGGAAGAGAGGGAGCCTGCTTCTCGTGCGGACGAGAAGGTCACCGAGCAGCGGAATGCCGCAAAAGTCCCTCGCCTGGCGGAGCGGGCGCCGGAGGTCAAACCGGCAACACCGCCAGAACCCCTGGCCGAGGCAAGGCAGCAGCGGCAGCGGAGACGGCGCGGGCACCCAGGCCCCTACGGGAGGCTGAGGAGCCCGAGCTGGAGGCGGAGGAGAGCGACTCCGAGTGGATGGCGGGAAACGACAACGATCTGCTGTAGACGCCCGACGGCAGATCCAGACCCCTTCGGGCGGTGAGTCAGATCCCCCTGGGTGTGGCACATACAAGCTGGACATTCAGGTGTGGGGCCCCGAGGCCAGCCAACCCATAGAGACTACAGCCATGATAGATAGCGGGTGTACCAGGTGCTTGATGTCCCCGGGATTAGCGAGGCAGCTGGGGATAAAGCCCCAAGCGCTGATCGAGCAGATCTTATTCTCCCAGCTAGATGGGTCCCCGAATGGAAAGCCAGCCACCCACAAGACAGGAGAAATCAGAGTCCAGATGGGGTCCCACCGGAAGATCTAAAATTCGTCATTTCGGCAATGGCGCACCAACCCATCATTCTGGGGCCCCCTGGCTGCGCAACAAAACCCACGGATCAACTGGGAGACAGGAGCAGTGCAGTTCAGGAGTGGAGAAGCCCGGGCGAGGCTAGATGACCTTGGAGACGCGGACATCCCAGTCCATGAGGGAGCGGGCGTGGGGGCAGCAGAGAGCCAACCCGGCGAAGTCCCGCGAGAATATGAGGACTTGGGAGAGGTCTTCAGTGAGCGGGGAGAGTGACCAGCTGCCCCCCACCGGAAGTCCGATTGCGCCATCGAAATTGAAAAAGGCGCCAAGTTGCCCAGCCCGAAACTGTACGCCCTGTCTGAACCCGAAAGAAAGGCATTAAGAGACTTTATTGATAAGAATATAGACAGAGGATTTATTGAGAAATCGACCAGCCCGATGGCAGCCCCCGTCCTGTTCAGGCCAAAGGCGGACGGATCGCTGCGACTGTGCGTGGACTACAGAGGCCTCAATGCTATCTGCACCTCTAGCCCCTATCCGTTGCCCCTGATGTCCGAGATCCTGGCCCAACTGGGGGAGGCGCAGATCTTCACCAAGCTGGACATCCGGGAGGCGTTCTACCGGATCCGGGTAAAGGACGAGGACTGCTGGAAGACCGCATTCAACTGCCATCTGGGCCAGTACCAATTCCGGGTCACGCCATTCGGACTTAAGGGCGCCCCCCGGATTTTCCAGCAATTCATCAACGAGATCTTCAGGGACTTACTCTACAAGGGAGTTCTAGTGTACCTGGATGACGTGTTAATTTATTCCAAATCAGAGGCGGAGCACGTAGAGATGACCAGGGAGGTGCTGCGGCGGTTGCGAGATAACCAGCTCTTTGTCAAGCTGTCTAAGTGCGAGTTTCACCGGCAGGAACTGGACTATCTAGGGTACCGCATCTCCACGCGAGGCCTAGCCATGGACCCAAGTAAGGTGAGGGATGTGCTCGCGTGGGAGGCACCGCGAACCCGGCGGCAGCTACAGGGCTTTTTGGGGTTCGCCAACTTTTATAGACAGTTCATCCAGAACTTTGCTAAAATAGCGCTTCCCTTGACCGAACTGTTAAAAACCAAGGGCTTGGGGGAAACCAAGAAAGCCAAGTCACCCGGTGCGAAGCTCAACTGGACTCCGCAGTGCCAGGAGGCCTTTGACAGCCTCAAGCGGAGCTTCACCAGTCAGCCGCTGCTGAGACATCCCCAGCCCGACAAGCCATTCACTGTGCAGTGCGACGCCTCGGTGGCGGCCGTTGGGGCGAGTCTCCTGCAGCGAGACGACGACGGGACCCTGCGACCCTGCGCAGACCTGTCCAAGAAAGTCACACCGTCGGAGAAGCGGTGGCATGTGTGGGAGAAGGAGTCCATTGCCGTGCGGGCAGCGCTGAGCCACTGGAGGCACTTCTTGGAGGGCACCGCCCTGCCCTTCGGGTATGGACGGACCACAAGAACTTGCAGGCACTCCAAACCCCCAGAGACTCAACGCCAAGCAGCTGAGATGGGCACAGTTCTTCAGCCGCTTCAATTTCCAGCTCAAGTACCTGCCGGGCCCGAAAAACGTGTTGGCCGACACGCTTTCCAGAATGCCTGAGGCTGACTACTCGGCGCCAGGAGAGGTGGGGACCGTGTTCTCCAAACATCAGCTGGGCCTGGTGGCCCGCACCCGGGCGGCAGATAAGGCCCCAAAACCCACGGTACCTGGAACCCCAGAACTGTTAGCAGACTTGGCAGCAGCTTATGGAACAGACGCGTGGCTTTAGGACCACCGCGAGGACTTAACTGAGGCTAAAGGCATATGGTACTACAAAGACAAGTTATATGTTCCCCAGAGCCAGAGGGCCCCGGTCCTAGCTCAAGCCCACGATTCCACATTGTCCGGCCACTTCGGCCTCACTAAAACTCTAAAGCTATTGGCCCGGCAGTTCTGGTGGCCGGCCATGAGAAAGGACACTAGCGACTACATAGCGGAGTGCGAGAAGTGTGCGCACGGAACAAGCCCAAGACGGGCCGGCCGACGGGGCTGCTGCAACCGGTAGCCGACCCGGCCGAACCTTGGAGCGAAATAGCAATGGACTTCGTCGTTGACCTGCCGCCCAGCAGCGGATATACCACCATATGGACGGTGGTGGACCTGTTCTCAAAACAGGCTCACTTTGTCCCTCTTCGCAGGTTGCCCACGGCCCCGGAGTTGGCTCGCCTCTTCGCCCATCACGTCTTCCGGCTCCACGGCTGCCCCCGGCGCGTGGTGAGTGACAGAGGACCGCAATTTACGTCCAGGTTTTGGAAGGCGTTCCTGGCAGGGCTGGGATCCCGCGGGCCCTGAGCACGGCGTTCCATCCAGAGACGGACGGCGCCCACGGGCGGGTTCAGCGCACCCTGCAGCAGTACCTCCGCTGTTACTCGACCTACCAGCAAGACAACTGGGCCGAGCTGCTGGGCGTTGCAGAATATAGTTACAACAACGCCGAGCACGCTTCGGCGGGGGGCCTCGCCCTTCAGCATTGTGGCCGGCCGCGACTTTCCGCCTTTCCTGCGGTGGCCCCAGCGACCGACCCGGCGACTCAGTTACCGATTGGGGAGCCAAGGTTGCGGCGGCATGGCCGGCTATCCAGACGGCGCTGCGGCAGGCCCGGGACTCTTACAAGCTGTACGCTGACAAAAAGAGGGGGCCCCAGCCAACATACACGGTGGGGGACCGCGTGTTCCTCTCCACCAAGAACCTGAAGTCGACTCAGCCGTCCCGCAAGTTTGCGAACAAATTTGTAGGCCCCCTCAGTGTGGTGGAGATAATTAACCCCGTGGCGGTCAAGCTGGACCTGCCGCACACCTGGCGCAAAGTCCACCCTGTGTTCCATGTGAGCTTATTGAAAAAAGCTGTGTCCGACCGGAAGTGGTCCGCCGAGGAGGGCGCACCGGTGCCTATTATGGTGGGATCCCACACCCACTTTGAGATTAAAGACATTTTGGACTCTCGGCGCCACAAGGGCCGTCTTAGTTATTTAGTTAAATGGACTGCCAAGGACTTGCACCCTGAGTGGGTGTTGGCGCCCCACGTTAGCGCCCCGAGACTAGTTAAGGCTTTTCACGCCGCTTTCCCGGACAAGCCGGGGCCCTGATCTCCCCTTTTCTTTCTTTGTTCTTTCCCCTGCAGGTCACCATCTTGCGGAGGGGGCGCTATGTCAGCTCGGTTGGTTCGTTTAATGCCATAACGGACCAAGCCGATCGCGCCAATTGATATGGACACTGCCGGGCGGGCAACCACCGGGCTCATCCCCTTTGATCTGCCAGATACCTTCCTGGCCTTTGATATGTGGACTGGCCATCTGGTCAAGCCTTGGAAGGAGGGACCCAGCGGGCGGGCGGGGTGGGAGTCTTGAGGATGTTTGCGCGGGCTTTTCTTTAGTCTATCTTTGCTGAGCCTGGAGTAAGGAACCAATAAATGATTTATCTTCCAACCCGCTTGGAGTGAGTCTGGTTTATCGGACCCCCCCTTTCCGGAGCATTACACATTCTACAGGCCCAGCGTGCGACAGCACAACATGGGAACCATTTTTCAAGATGTAAAAGGGTGTCCCATTGAGGAGGAGGAGAAACTGTTTTCCTGCTACTCTAGAGAGCAGGGCACAAGGGAGCAATGGGTTCAAATGGCAGGGAAAGGGATTTGACTGAAAAGATTGGGAAGAACTTCCTGAGAGTAAGAACTGCTGAAGAGTGGCATAGGCTGCCTGGGATTGTGGTGGAGTCTCCTTCTCTGGAGGCTTTTCCACAGAGGGTGTCTATCAGGAGTGCTTTGAATGTGCCTTCCTGCATAGCAGGGGGTTGGACTGGATGGCCTTTGGGGGGTCTCTTCCAGCTCTAGGATTTTAGGATTATAAATCAGGAGTAGGCAATACGGGGTCTAATGGAGATACTTTTCCCTCTCCCATTCACCATCTCATCCTGACCAAAGCTAACCCCTTTGAGATCCAAATATTTTTCATCTTTCCTTCACTTTCTGCCTCCAAAAGAGAAGAGGAAGGGAGGGGGAGGGCAGGCAGGGGACTTGGGGAGAACCCCCTCCCTCCCGGCCCACCCACCCACCTGCAGCCCACCATGTGGCCCCCAAGTTAGAAAGTTTGCCCATGCCTGGTGTAGAATCTCACAGTTGAGATAATGGTATATTCTTGTCTTATTTCTAGTGCACCCTTTAAAGCCTTCAGGCATGTACATTAACAACTATTAAGGATTCTAAGAATAGCTGAAAGCTTTTTCCTCTGTTTTTTTAAACTCTTTGAACAATGTAACCAAAAATCGATGCATATTTTTACAGATAGCTATAGTTTTTTGGGGGGCCTGCCATGGCATAATTTGAAAACTTAAATGCTGCTATGATAGTGATACTGAAATAGAATCATGTTTGTATTGCCATTGTGCTGTTAGTGTGTGATCAGATGACTCATAGTTTTGTTGTTGTTGAAAGGATGTGTCTTGACATGAGTTTCTTATGACACTGGTTAAGCATTGTTACATTTATTAATTTTACATTAGCAACTCTCAGTCTGCTTGGACCCTCACAAGTTGATGTACAAAAATATTTCTCTAAAAACAAACAAAAAGTTTTATGGTTTCCTGGCTGTATGTCCATGTTCTAGAAGCATTCTCTCTTGACATTTCCTCTGCATCTATGGCAGGCATCCTCAGAGGTTGTAAGGACCTCACAGCCTCTGAGGATGCCTGTCACAGATGCAAGCGAAAAGTCAGGAGATAATGCTTCTGGAACATGGCCATACAGCCTGAAAAACACACAACAACCCAGTGATTCCGGCGATGAAAGCCTTCAACAATACACTTTAAAAGTTTTTAAAATGCACAAATAAGATGAATGCAAAGGCTTGGTTTTAAGGATGAAAAGTCATATAAAACGGCAACCCTGGCGGCCTACTGGGAATGTAGAAGGGATTGATCCAATCTGTACTGGTTTCTTTGATTAAAGAGGATTTGAATATTAGAAGATAGGCCTTTTGGAGAATTATGGTAAGAGACGGGAAATTAAAAAAGTTCTCACATTACATGTTAGGACCTTACTTCAGGGGTATCTATTATTTTTTAAAACATAATTGCCTGATGGGAAATGTTTTTTCAGGTTACACTCAACAGGTATGGCTCATGGAATCCTGGTACCGTATTTTCTGGTGTATAAGACGACTTTTTAACCCAAGAAAAGCTAATCAAAAGTCAGGGGTCATCTTATACGCGGAAGTCGACTTATACACCAGGAGTCGTCTTAAACGTCGGGACTCAACTTATAGAGCAGGTGCTGAAACTTCCAATCCGGATTGGAGAATCTGTGATTGCCGCATATGGTGGGGGGAGCTAAAAAATGGCAGTGGCCGTGTCCCTACCGTATGCAGCGATTGTATGAAAGCATTAAGGGCGACGCCGTAGAGGTATGGTAGAAGAAAATCCATTCATTTTTTTAAAAAATATATTTTTATTGACACCTGTACAGTAACATCACAATCAAACTTCATTCTTTAATATTATGTTACAGTATATATACATATCACATGTTGCTTCTTAGTAATCTTATACTACCTCCCTTTACCTTGCCCTTGTGTCAAATACGAATCCCCCCTCCTCTCCCCACCCCCTCCCTCAGGGAACAGTAATTATCTTATTTCAACTATTAATTTAATTGAGCAATAATACAAAGAGAATGGTTCAGCACTTTATATCTCTCTTTTCCTTTTACCTTTTCTATCAGTCTTTCCCATTTCTGAATCCAGGTCTTCTTAAATCGGCCTGCTGTAAATTTGATTCTTCTTTCATAAATATAATCCTGAAGCATATATTCTACTATATACTCATACCATTTTATAACCTTCCACTTCCCATGGTCCTTCCAGCCCAAAGCCACAGTTGCTTGGGCAGCTACTACCATATATTTTATAATTTCTCTCAAGGGTTTGATATTTTCTTTTTATCTAATTTCTGTGTGAAAAGATAATTCAATATATTTTTTTCCATTTCCCAATCATTTTGTTTTATGTTCTTAATCTTTGTTTTATGCCCTTCTTGAGCCATTTACTACACCACAATAATAAATAAATAATAAATAAATAACTTTTGCACTCTATCACATTCCCACCACATATGAAAATAGGAGCCAATTTTCCCACATTTGTGCCAACAAAATTTTGTGGTAGTTTTTGTCATATGTGCTATTTTGATTGGGGTTCTATACCATCTAGTTAATATTTTCCTTTGTATTTCTCTAATCGTTATATGTTTAATAATTTTGACTGAATCAATCCAATACCCTATCTCTGAAACTTTAATATTTAAGTCCTCTATCCACATTTTTATTGTTTCAGATTATATTGTATTCCAACTAGTTTCTTATATATATAACCCCATCAGGCCTTTCTCCTTTTCTAATTTCCATTTTAAAATTTGATCTAGGGCTGTTTCAGGGCCTTCTTTTCTCTTCCACTTAATAATCCTTTGTTTCAACCCGTTCCATAGAAGCCAATTACCTTGACCACATTTCCCCTTCAGTAACTCCCAATCCTTAATTGTTCCATCTATGTTTAAGAGATCATTTATCAAGGTTATTCCATTCTTTTTCAAATGTATTATGACTTTGCCGAATATCTGTTCATTTTTATTATCGAGAAACCCTAATGGGAGTATATCTACCTTATTAATTTGTAATTTATTTTGCCATTTTTTCCAGCATTCCAAGGTTGAGATTAATGGTCCCCATTTTTTCAGTTGAAGTAATCATCCCTTTTATACATAAACAATGATTCCATCCATTAATTGATTTCTCAATTCTGGCCCATCTTTTCAAATCTTCAAAATCTAATTCTACAAGCCTTGTTATTTGACAGGCATCATAATAATGTTAGAGGGCCCCCATCCTCCATTCTCCTCTGGGGAGTAGAATGCTGATTTAGGGATTCGATTCTATTTGATCCTTCTATCCAATTTTTTATTGAAGTATCCCATTTTTAAATAAGTTTAGTGGGAAGACTATACAGGAGTGTTTGGAACAAAAATAGGAATTTTAGTAGAATCATCATTTTAATCATTTTGATTTTACTTGACATATCTAAATTTTGTTTTTTCCAGTTACGTATTTGATTGTTTACTTTTCCCCATAAATTATTATAATTAGATTGAGTTATATTATTCAAATTTTTGGGGATGTAAACCCCCAAATAGTTTAACTTCTTCTCTCCTAGTTTTATCCCCGTGACAGCTTGAATTTCTTTTAACTCTTTATGGGTCAAATTTTTACTTAGTATTTCTGATTTTTGTATATTAATTGCCAACCCTGACAGATTTTCAAATTTGTTTATAGTATTAATAACTTATTTTATAGATTCCTCTGGTGACCCCAGCAACCCCATAGCATCATCCGCAAATAGATTTATTTTCATATCTTCTGATCTAATTTTCTTACCCTCAATTTTGACATTATTTCTAATTAAGTTTGCTAAAGGTTCTATTGCCAGGGCAAAAAGAATGGGGGAAAGGGGGCATCCCTGCTTCGTCCCACTTAATCTTAATAGATCTTGTTCTGATTCCATTGATCCACACCTGTGTCTGGTTATCATTATAAAGCTCTTTGAGCACTTCACAAAATTGACTTCTCAAATTGAAGTCTTCACAGATTTTATGCAAATATTCATGATTAACTGTGTCGAATGCTTTATACACGTCCAGTTTTAATGACAAAAGTTTCTCTTTTTGCTCAATGGCTTGACTAATAAGATTTAGTATATTTCTTATGGAATCTGCTAATCTTCTATTTTTAATAAAAACATATTGGTCTTCCCCTATTAAACTTGGAATAATATTCGTCAATCTATTTGCCATAAGTTTTGTGAAAATTTTATAATCCACATTACACAACATAACGGGCCTATATGAATTTGGGTCAGTTTTCCTTGTTGGGTTTTAAAATTGTAATTATTTCTGATTTCTTCCATGTTGCTGGGATACTTTTATTTTTTAGTATCTCGTTAAATAAAATTTCCAAATGAGGAGTAATTTCTGATTGAAATATCTTATAAAAATTTGATGTAAAACCATCAGGTCCCGGGGAGGTATTTGGTTTGAGATTTTTATTAACTCCTTCAATTTTATTACTAAAAAACACACTTTTAGCTGTCTGGCCTGCCTTTATATCCTATTACCAGAGCCTCCTGCTCTGCCTCTCAGATCTCGCTCCTGAAGACTGCAGAAGCGGTGCAGGTGCAGGTGCGAGATCTGAGAGGCAGAGAAGGAGGAACAGTAATAGGAAAATTACCATATTTAAATCAAATCTGGTGCTTTTGAATTTTTATTTGGTGTTTGTTGGAAGAGGGTCGCCTTATACGGTGAGTCTATACCAAACTCTATATTTTAACTAGAAAAGTTGGGGGTCGTCTTATACGCCCCAGTGTGTTATACGCCAAAAGATAGGGTACTTCCTTAAGACCCTAGGAAACTGACAGCCTTGTATTTTAGACAATGCCTCATTTATTCCTGTGTTTCTGGGCAGCTTCTACATATTACTACAAATATAGTGTCACAACTCTGCATGATAAAAGCATACATTTCTATGCTTACAGACACTTCTGTTATTTCCATGTAGATGAATACATGAAAAGCAA
>JARBWK010003488.1:0-12286 GCA_030556195.1 Anolis apletophallus | reverse complement strand
GGGACAGAGGTTTCCCCTTGTACAACTGCATTTTACAAAATGCACAAACAATACGAGTGTCGAGTCATGAAGAAGATGCCGGTGTTGTGTGCTCAGGTAACTGATGAAGCTAAATACATGTTGATAATTCAGGAAATTTCCAGAGTTCCCTCAGAAGAGTCAAAAACTGGGGAAGAAATGGTGGTGAAATGTGCGAGTGGTGTGGTGGTATTCGAAATGTGCTTCTTTAAAAAATTTAAGGCAGTAAAGAGGTCAATGAGTTCCTACTTTATATTCCATTCTCTTAAGTCTCCACTGATGTTTTAAATGCCAAGTCCTCAGCATTATTGCTATAACTTACTGATAGTATCTAAAGCGTTATAACTAAGGGGAAAATACTATTTCTACACTAATTTCAACATAAATATTTCTAGGAACCAGAAAATAAAAAGAAAGCAACACAAAAATCAGATGTATCCAAATAAATTATGTAGATGTGTATAACTCTTTTATATTAAATACTAGTTTGGGTACCCGGCATTGCCTGGATTATTAGAAGTCATTTTTAAACATTTTACAAAACACATAAGGTTGTGGTTGTATTGCAACTCACATCATGCCAGATTAACCGTGTGAAACTCTATCAATATTTAAAGTTTGTCACGTTGGGAAAATGTGCTCTAGATACATCATCAGTGGGGTTAAGTATGCTCTCCAGCTGCAGGATGAACTACAACTCCCATTATGGCGGGTCAGTCCCGTCAAATCCCTCCAATACATTCAGTTGGTCAAGTGGGTTCTGTGTGCCAAGTTAGGTCCAGGTCCATCATTGGTGGGGTTTGGAGTGCTCTTTGATTGCAGGTGAGCTATAAATCCCAGTACCTACAACTAATAAATGTCAAGACCAATTCCACCCCAAATCCAACAGTATTCAAATTGGGGCATATTAGGATGCATGCCAAATTTGGTGCAGATCCATTTTTGTTTGCATTCACATGCTCTCTGGATGTAGGGGAACTGTAATCCCTAGAAATCAAGGAGACTTTTCTCCAAAGCCCTCCTGCATTTTTGGTTGGTCATTGGGGTTGCGTGTGCAAATGGGAAATCGGACAACTTAG
The DNA here is from genome assembly GCA_030556195.1 of Anolis apletophallus. Lineage (NCBI taxonomy): Eukaryota > Metazoa > Chordata > Lepidosauria > Squamata > Anolidae > Anolis > Anolis apletophallus. Next base: position 11,189 of record JARBWK010003488.1, on the reverse strand, counting down.
TCACAAGGAAAGAAATCTCCTCTTTGTGGGAGCTTGTCCACATCTTGGTAGGGGCGGTGTACTGAGTCACGGCCCCAGCTTTCAGGGTTCTCCCATCGATAGTCTGGACGCCCTTAGGCTCTTGGAGATCATGGAACTGTAATCCGGCAGACTTGGCATAGTCTGCGTCGATGAAATTGTTGGTGCGGCCTCCGGGGGCCTCCAAGCGCAGCGGAGACCCAGGGAGTCTTTCCTCGCGGCTTCTGGGGGCATTCTCTAGAAAAATGTCCAGCTCCCCCATAATACCAACACAAATTCAGCCGCTGACGGCGGGCTTTCTCGGCGGCGTCCACCTTTGGCCTCACATGCCCTAGCTGCATCGGCTCCGGTTCATCCATGGGTTGGGGAGCCGGGGCGAACGGCCGGAACGAGAACTGGCTAGCCCCCGTCTCCTTCCGCGCTCCCGGTCTCTCCCCGGCGCCTTTGTCCCATCGCCTCCGGGTCTGCAATCCCGCCTTCACTCGTAAGCTCACGGTGATTGCCTCCTCCAGGTCTGCGGGCCGGGCGGCCCCTCTCAGGATCTCTTGCTGCATCTCCTGCGACAACCCTTTCATGTACTGGTAATGCAGGGCAGCGGGGTTCCATTCCACTTGGGCCGCCAGCACACGGAAACGGGAGATGTACTGGGACAACGATATGTCCCTCATCGAAAACCGGTCCAACTCTCTTTCCGCCAACTCCACATTCACGGGGTCCCCCCCAAGTCTTCTTGATGGCCTCCAGAAAAAGTGCCAACGTGCCCACTTGGGGAGATACTGCCTTGATCAGCGTAGTCGCCCATGCTGCCGCCGTCCCTTCCAGCAGCGTGTATACAAAGCCCACCTTGGCTCGATCAGTGGTGAACTCCGTTGGCCCGAAGCTCCAGGTACATCTCCACTTGTCCAATGAACACGTCGACTTGGGCCGGGTTGCCTCCGAACCGTGCCGGAGTAGACACAGACGGGTGCCGGCCAGCCCTGGCCCATAGTTCCCCCAGTTCCTGCTGCATCTCTGCAACTTGGGCAGCGGTCAGCTGTGCCATGGCGCAGGCTCGCCTTGCGCGCTTCCTGGAGCGTCCCGTGATGTGAAAAGGGGTTCTGGGAGTACCTCGGCCAACTGTCACAATGCACGGACTTGGCCGGCCCCTTAATCACACACACAGAGACGGTATTCAGCTAACTACTTTATTGAAGAATAAGAACAGTTGAAAAGGTATAGTCCATAAAAATAGCAAAAGCAATCCAAAGGTAAAGGGTAAATGGTAATGTCCAAAAGCAATCTTGGCATGGAGTTTCCAAAGACTTGGCAGGGCTCCGCTCAGCAAAAGTGGATCAGGGAACAAAGCAAAGTTGCAAGATCCAAGGCACTCCTTGGCAGGCCACTAGCCCAAACGTAGCTACGTGGTCTTGGCTCGCTACACGTCTGCATAGGATAGACGTGGGTCGAGGTACTGAGGATCCATTCCCACGGATCCTATACTTAATCCCTTGGCGAGGCCCCGACGCCCAGGCTTCTCCTCCTCCAATCTGTGCTGCGGGACCTCGGCTTGTCTAGGCTGTGGAACCAGCCCCTCCTGCTAGCCTCAATGCTCGTCTCCTATCAAAGGTTCGACCTTGCCTCCCAGCACCTGGTTCGCTATCTCCGTGAGAGCCGGACTCCCTATCTGCTTCCCGAGCCTCCCCCTCCGTTGTTTCCCACATTCTTTCCTGCGATCCTCGCCCCCTCGGCCGTTCATAATCTTCGCTATCACTGCTTTCGAAATCCGTCTGGCCTTCCAGATTCTCGTAAGGATCAGGCCAGCCGTTATCCCAGACCAGGCTTTCTGTGGGGGAAGAAGGCCCAGCTAACTCAAAATCCCCTTCTTCCAGACCCTCCAAATCCTCCTCAGAATCGGCTGGCTCTAATGCAAGTGGAACCCCCGGTGCTGCCCCCTGCCCCCCAGGCACGAAAGAGAACTGGGGTGCTACAGCAAAGTTAGGTCCAAGGCAATTGTTGGTAGGGTTCAGAGTACTCTTTGCTTGCAGGTGAACTATACATCCCAGTACCCATGATGGCTATAAATCAAGGTGAATTCCCCCCAAACCTCTCCGGTATTTTTCTTTGGTCATGGCGGTTCTGTGTGCCAAATGTCACTTAGGGCCATTGTCAACGGGGGTCACAGTGCTCTGACTTGATGCAGGGTGAATTACAACTTCAATCATGTGGGGTCAATCCCCAAAATCCTCCCGTATGTTTAATTGCCGCTCAGTTCTGCCCTGTTTCTTATGCAGACAGAGTTGAAAAAAGTAGGAAAGGGGTTTTTTCCATTGCATTTTTAATTGAATTTTATAATCATAACAGTAGAACTTCTTTTTCTTTAACATTTACCTTCCAACTCTTTCTATATTTTTCCTCTCTCCCTCCCTCCTCAACCACAGTATATTTCTACTAATTTTGTAGATTCATCCACTGAGAAAGTCTTTGTATTTTTTCTTTGATGTGCTCGTTGCCGCCTTCATTTCTCACCCAGTTTAAGTAGACCTTCCATCTATTCGTAATGCTTTTGTTTCTTCGTTCTTGTCATTTGGTTAGTAGGGCTGAGTAGGTTTGTCGGAATCTAACAGAATTTAGGAATGTGTCAGAAAAAAAGTTAATTTTTTACCGTATTCAAAGAATTAAAGTTACCCGGAAGTGGCGTTGCTATACCGAAGCTTTGTCCCCCATTGTCGGAAAGGCAGTTGGATGTCACTTCCGCCCTTTCTCTGGAGCCTTTCGTCATTGGCTGGTTGCGCTCAGGTGGTTTGCAAGCAGCCACCTACCGGTTCCACGTGCAGGGACAGCCAGACAAGCAGAGCTCAGGAGCTTCAATGCGTGGATGAGGCAGTGGTGTCGAGAGGAAGGGTTTAGATTTGTTAGGAACTGGGGGACATTTTCGGGAAAGCCAAACCTTTACAAAAGGGACGGGTTACACCTGAACGAAAATGGAACCAGACTGCTGGCAATTAATATTAAAAAGGCTTAAGGGCAGCTTTTAAACTGATTCCTAGGGGAAAGTCGACAGGAGCTGGGCAGCTTCCGGTTCGAGAGGGTGAAACGCCAAGTATGGAGGATGAAATTTACGCACAAATGGCTGAGTCAACAGAAAAGATAGAAAGTAGTCAAGAGGTAGGACATGGTAGGCCTTCTACAAATTCTCATAAACAGCCAAAGTTGAAAGGGCAGCTGTAGCACCCCAGTGCTCATTTGTGCCTGTGGGGGGAGGGGATGCGCCGGGGGTCCCGTTAACTTTGGGGCCTGCACCGGCTGAGAGAGATTCTGAAGAGGAATTGGTAGGCCCAGAAGAAGATTGGTCTGCCTTGCCTGGGCCTCTTTCCCCTGTTGAAAGCTTAGTCTGGGATCCGGATGGGATGAGTCTCCCACGGAAGGTGACAACCAGGTGGAGATGGGAGGCAGCCAAGCTGATAGCTTTGATAGTTATGAATTCCCAAATGGCAGAGGTTCCCAAGAGCTAGCCGGCGAGGAGATGGAGGCTAGCGGCTGGGAAACCTCGGGGGAGGCTGCTTCTCAAGAAGATAGTAATAACGAGCTGGAAGAGCGGGCCGTTTCTCATAACAGGCGAGGGACATCGAAGAGGGCAGGAGGAGTTGGCATCTATCCCAGACCGTCACCGGTCGGAGAGTAGAGATTGGAGACGCCGGGCCCTAGATCGTCGGGGTTCCAAGCCGAGGGATTAAGTACGGCCCCGTGGGAAACCATCGTTAGTTCTTCGGCCACGTCTGATCTGAAGGGCGTGTAGCGAAGTGAACCACGGAGCCAAGCCCGGCTCGTTGGGACCAAGTTTTTGCCTTGCCTTTGAACCGTTGCCTTGTTTCCTGATCCACAGTTAAGCGGATACCTTGCTTTGTTCCTGATTCGCATTGGGAAACCTTGCCAAGCCTTTTGCCACGCTTGCTATTTTGGATTACCGTTTGGAACTTTACTTAGCTTGATGAACTTATTTTGCTTATTCTTGGAACTGTTTTATATTCAATAAACTTAGTTAGCCTTTATCTCGTCCCCGTGTGTGTGTGTAAGGGGGCCTCCTAAGTCCGTGGTTGTGACAGTTGGCCGAAGAACTCCAAGAACCCCCTTTCCACACCACGGGACGCAACAAGAAACACCCCAGGAACCGTGCCAGGAACCCCACCGCTGCCATGGCACAGTTGACGGCTCAAGAGGTGGTGGACCTGCAGCAGGAAGTGCGGGAGCTGCGAACCCGAGCGGGGCGGCACCCCTCGGTGAATGCTCCGGTTCGCTTCAATGGGAATCCGGCGACGGTGGAAGTTTTCATCGCCCAGGTAAACATGTACCTGGAGATTCGGCCCGCCGAATTTGCCACGGATCGAGCCCAAGTGGGGTTCGTGTTCAACTGTATGGAGGGGACCGCGGCCACTTGGGCGGCCTCCCTCCTCCGCGCCGACTCGGACCATGTGGGCAATCTGCAGAATTTTCTGGCGGTGATCCGGGCGACCTGGGGAGCGCCCGTGAACGAGGATCTCGCCGAACGGGATCTGGCTCGCCTGTCCATGAAAGACATGTGCTTGTCTCTATATATCTCCCGTTTCCGAGTTTTGGCCGGCCAAATCCAGTGGAACGTGGCGGCGTTGCGCTATACGTATATAGCGGGATTATCGCCGGATCTTCAAAACGAGCTTTTGCAGTTGCCCCGGCTGGGCACCCTGGAGGAGGCTATCACCCTGAGCTTGCGGGCGGAGGCGGCGATACACACCAAGAGAAGGTGGGGTGCCGGAACGGCGGAGAAGCCGCCTAGCAAGCGGGAGGCCGGGTCCGGTCAGTTTGTGCCCCGTCAGATACCTGCTCCCACTCCTTTCTTGGACGACTCCGAACCGATGCAGCTGGGAACGGTGCGGCCGAAAGTGGACGCGGCCGAAAAGGCCCGGCGTCAAAGACTCAACCTGTGTTGGTACTGTGGGGGCTCAGGACATTTTTCTCGTGAATGCCCCCAGAAGCTGCGTGGGAAGACCCCTAGGGCCTCCGCAGCTGTGGAAAGGGCCCCGGAGCCTGAAGAAGCCCTCCAGGCGGCGGGGGAAGGGTCCGGCCGAGTGTAAGAGGGTTCGCTCACTCGGCCGCCGTCGCGCATCTTCCTCCGGAACCCAAGACTGGACAATTGTTTCTCGTGATGGTCACCCTCTGGTCGCCAGAGAAGGGGCCGATGATGGTCCATGCCATGATCGACTCGGGGGCTACCAACAACTTCATCGATGCGGACTATGCCAAGTCTGCTGGATTACAATTCCTTGATCTTCAAGAGGCCAAGGGTGTACAGACCATTGACGGGAGACCCCTGAAAGCTGGGGCTGTGACTCAATTTACAGCTCCCACCAGGATGTGGACTAGTTCTCACAAAGAGGAGATTTCCTTTCTCCTGACCAAGCTGTCTGACTTTCCTATTGTGTTGGGGGTTGTATGGCTGACCCTCCATGATCCCCAGATCACCTGGGCCAAGCGGCAGCTTGTTTTTTCTTCTGACCATTGCCAGAGCCATTGCATGATGGCTCGGGCTTGTGCGGCCCAGGAGGTGACTCCCGTGCTACGCTGCCCAAAAAGTACGCCGGTTTTTGGGACGTCTTCAGCGAGAAGGAGGCGGAATGGCTGCCTCCGCACCGGCCCTATGACTGTGCCATTGATTTGGAACCCGGAGCCCCGATCCCGCGGGGGAGGCTCTACCCTCTCTCGGATCCGGAGCAGCAGGCCCTTCGCGATTTCCTGGACGAAAACTTGCGGAAGGGGTTCATTCGCCCTTCGCAGTCCCCGGCTGGGGCGCCCATCCTGTTCGTCAAGAAGAAATTGGGGGAGCTGCGCCTGTGTAATGACTATCGGGAGCTCAACAAGATCACGATTCGCAACCGCTACCCCTTGCCCCTGATCCCAGAGTTGCTGGAACGGATGCGGGGCGCCAAGGTGTTCACGAAACTGGACCTCCGGGGTGCTTATAATCTTGTCTGGATTCGCCAGGGCGATGAGTGGAAAACTGCCTTCCAGACCAAGTGGGGGAGTTTCGAATACCTGGTGATGGGATTCGGTTTGTGCAACGCACCCGCCTGTTTCCAACATTTCATGAACGACATTTTCCGAGACCTGCTGGACCGCTATCTAGCAGTCTATCTTGATGATCTGCTGATTTTTTCTCCGGATCAGGCCACCCATGACCGCCATGTCAAGGAGGTGCTCCAGAGACTGAGGGCCCACGGGCTTTACGCTAAGCTGGAGAAATGCGCTTTTGATCTGCGTGAGGTGGACTTTCTGGGCTACCGCATTTCTTCTACGGGCATTGCCATGGATGATACCAAGATCCAAGCTGTGGTTGACTGGGCGGCTCCGGCCAGCAAAAAAGACATTCAAAGATTCCTGGGCTTTGCCAACTACTACAGAAAGTTCATTCCTGACTTTGCCAAGTGGGCTGATCCCATCACCCAGTGCCTGCGGGGAAAGGTGCCGTTCCGGTGGACGCCGGAGGCGGACGCGGGGTTCCGGAAGCTGAAGCGGCTGTTCACCACTCAGCCGCTCCTGCAGCATCCCAATCCCCGCACCCCTTTCATTGTGCAGGCTGATGCTTCGGATGTAGCAGTGGGAGCGATCCTGCTACAACCGCAGGGGACGGACTTGTTGCCCTGTGCCTACTATTCGCGGCAGCTCACTGCGCCGGAAAAGAACTATACCATTTGGGAGAAGGAGCTCCTGGCCATCAAGGTGGCTTTTGAAGTGTGGAGACATCTGCTTGAAGGGGCCAAATTTCCGTTGGAAGTTCACACCGACCACCGGAATTTGGAGCACTTGAAGACTCAGCGCAAATTGAACCAGAGGCAACAGAGATGGTCCCTGTTCTTTGAGCGATTCAATTTCCGCATTCACTATGTGACCCCCAAGCAGACCAAGCAAGCCGATGCTTTGTCCCGGAAGCCGGAGTATGTCCGCGGGGGAGAGGGACTGCCCGAGCAGCCTTTGCTCAAGGCGGAGAACTTTGCAGCCGCTCGAACGGCCCCCGTGCCGGCTCCGGCGGCCCCGCCCGGCCCTGTAGACAAACGCCCGTTGAGCGTGCGGGTCCAGGCCCGTCAACGGGACGACCCTTGGGTACAAGAGCAGTTGACCAAGGGGGTGCAAGCTCCGTTTCAGGTCAAAAACGGGGTGCTCTATCACCGTGACTCTGTTTATGTTTCCCCGGGCCCGGAGCGGGAGGACGTTCTGAAACTTTGCCACGACACCAAGGCGGCGGGACATTTTGGGCTCTTTAAGACTCTGCAGTTGGTCCTACGGGACTTTTGGTGGCTTAAAGTGCGCAGGGATGTGGAGGACTATGTGGGATCCTGCCCTGTGTGCCAGCGGGCTAAGAACCCGGGGGGCAAGCCGGCCGGTTTGCTCCAGCCCCTCCCGACCCCTTCTGCCCCGTGGAAGATGATTTCGGCCGATTTCATCACCGATCTGCCCAAGTCCAAGGGCTTCACCATGATCCTGGTTGTGGTGGACTGTCTCACCAAGATGGGTCACTTCAGCCCCTGTGTGGGGCTGCCTACGGCCAAGGAGACTGCTGATATGTTTGTGCAACATGTGTTTCGGTTGCATGGCCTGCCCGAGAGTTTGGTGACGGACCGTGGTTCCCAGTTCACTTCCCAGTTCTGGAAGGCTGTCCAGAAGCAGCTGGGGATTGATGCGCGGATGTCTACGGCCCACCACCCTCAGACCGATGGCCAGACCGAAAGGGTTAACGCCACGTTGGAACAGTATCTGCGGTGCTATGTCAACTACCAGCAAAGCAACTGGGCGTCCTTGTTGTCCCTGGCTGAGTTTGCCTACAACAATGCGACGCAGGAATCCATCAAAGAGACTCCTTTCTTTGTCAACTATGGATACCACCCCCGGTTCTACCCTCCCGTGACTCCGTCTGGGGAGGTGCCGGTGGCGGAGGATTGGCTGCGGGAGCTCACTGCACTCCAAGTCTTGCTACGTACCCAATTGGACCAGGCCAAGGCCGACTACAAGCGGATGGCTGATCGGCGGCGCCAGGAGGGCCCTGCTATCCTGGTGGGGGATCGCGTTTGGCTGTCTACCAAGAACTTGCCCACCCACAGGCCTAGCCGCAAATTGGATGCGAGATTCGTGGGCCCTTACAAGGTGCTGGAGAAGGTGGGTCCTGTGGCGTTCAAACTACAACTTCCAGCGGACTTGAAACTCCACCCCGTGCTTCATCGCTCTTTGCTCCGCCCGGCGAAGGGGGTGCGGCCTTATGTGACGCAGCCGCCTCCTCCCCCGGTGATGCGGGAGGGCGGGGAGGAGGTCGAGGTGCAGGACATCCTGGATGCCCGCATCCAGTACCGGAAGTTGGAGTATCTGATTGACTGGAAAGGTTTTGGCCCGGAAGAGCGTGCCTGGGTGAAGGCCCGAGATGTTCACGCGCCCGATTTGGTGGCTCGCTTTCACCGCAAGTACCCTGACAAACCTCGCCCTCTGGGGCGGCCCAGGAGGGGCCCTGAGGGGGGGAATCGTGTAGCACCCCAGTGCTCATTTGTGCCTGTGGGGGGAGGGGATGCGCCGGGGGTCCCGTTAACTTTGGGGCCTGCACCGGCTGAGAGAGATTCTGAAGAGGAATTGGTAGGCCCAGAAGAAGATTGGTCTGCCTTGCCTGGGCCTCTTTCCCCTGTTGAAAGCTTAGTCTGGGATCCGGGATGGGATGAGTCTCCCACGGAAGGTGACAACCAGGTGGAGATGGGAGGCAGCCAAGCTGATAGCTTTGATAGTTATGAATTCCCAAATGGCAGAGGTTCCCAAGAGTTAGCCGGCGAAGAGATGGAGGCCAGCGGCTGGGAAACATCGGGGGAGGCTGCTTCTCAGGAAGATAGTGATAACGAGCTGGAAGAGCGGGGCCGTTCCCATAACAGGCGTAGGGACATCGAGGAGGGCAGGAGGAGTTGGCATCTATCCCTAGACCGTCACCGGTCGGAGAGTAGAGATTGGAGACGCCGGGCCCTAGATCGTCGGGGTTCCAAGCCGAGGGATTAAGTACGGCCCCGTGGGAAACCATCGTTAGTTCTTCGGCCACGTCTGATCTGAAGGGCGTGTAGCGAAGTGAACCACGGAGCCAAGCCCGGCTCGTTGGGACCTAATTTTTGCCTTGCCTTTGAACCGTTGCCTTGTTTCCCTGATCCACAGTTAAGCGGATACCTTGCTTTGTTCCTGATTCGCATTGGGAAACCTTGCCAAGCCTTTTGCCACGCTTGCTATTTTGGATTACCGTTTGGAACTTTACTTAGCTTGATGAACTTTATTTTGCTTATTCTTGGAACTGTTTTATATACAATAAACTTAGTTAGCCTTTATCTCGTCTCCGTGTGTGTGTGTGTGTAAGGGGGCCTCCTAAGTCCGTGGTTGTGACAGCAGCAGAGCAATAAATATAAATGTCTGTATGCAAACGCTAGAAGCCTTCGAACAAAAATAGGGGAGTTGGAATGTTTGGCAAAAGAAAAAAATATTGATATTATTGGCATAACAGAAACCTGGTGGACAGAGGAAAACAATTGGGACACAAAAATTCCAGGTTATAAACTGTACAGGAAAGACAGGAGAGGGGAAAACGGTGGCGGTGTGGCCTTGTACATAAATGAAGAGCTAGAATCTCATGAATTAGAATTTCAAGAAAATTCAAACTCACCTACAGAAACATTGTGGGTAAAAATCCCAGGACAAAAACTACTCTCAGCATTAGGGATCTGCTATCGCCTCCCAACCAAACTCCAGAGGCAGACTGCTATCTGGAAAATGAAATTAAACAGGCCTCAAAAAGCAATAAATTAGTCATAATGGGGGACTTCAACTATCCCCGAATAGATTGGCTAAATTCTTGTTCTACGCATGAAAGAGAGACAAGGTTCCTCGACATGCTAGCTGATTATTCCCTTGAGCAGATGGTCATGGAACCAACCAGGGGAAAGGGGATCCTGGACTTGGTGCTAACTAATGAACAAGATCTCCTTCAAGATGTCCTTGTAACTGAGCCCATAGGTACCAGCGACCACAACACAATAACCTTCAACTTAAGTTTGGATAGCAAACTGTCAGTGAAAACTAACACAGAGACCTTAAATTTTCACAAAGGGAATTTCACCAAAATGAGAAAAATAGTAAAGAACAAACTAAAGGAACAGTAAAAAAATCAAATCCCTCCAAAATGCTTGGAAACTGTTTAAAAATACTTTAAAACAAGCCGAACTAAAATGCATTCCTAAAATAAGAAAGAGGCCGGGAAAGTCCAAGAGGACATCAGTATGGCTTACAAATGAAGTAAAAGATGTGATTGGAAAGAAGAAAAACTCATTTAAGAAATGGAAGGCTCTTCCTACTGAGGAGAACAGAAAGGAACACAAGCTCTGGCAAACTAAATGCAAAGCAACCGTCAGGAAAGCCAAGAGAGATTTTGAGGCACATATAGCTAAGAATATTTTTAAAAAATAGCAAAAACTTCTTTAAGTACATCAGATGCAGAAACCCAACTAGAAAAGCAGTTGGGCCACTTGACGAAAATGGTAAGAAAGGGACAATAAGTGAAGACAAGGAGATTGCTGAGCGGCTAAACGACTTCTTTGCCTCCGTTTTCACACAGAAGGACAGACAACATATGCCTGCAGCTGAGTCAGTTTTTTTCAAGTGTAATTGCTGAAATTCTAGCCAAAATATATAACCTTTCTCTAAGATCAGGCACTGTACCTGAGGACTGGAGGGAGGCAAATGTAACTCCGATCTTCAAGAAAGGATCCAGGGGTGATCCAGGAAATTATAGGCCAGTTAGTCTAACCTCAGTTCCAGGCAAAGTGATGGAAGCCATTATTAAAGAAAAATTACTAAGCAATATAGAAGAACAGGCATTGCTGAAGGAAAATCAACATGGTTTCTGCAAAGGCAAATCATGTCTTACTAACTTGATAGATTCTTTGAGGTGTAAATAAACACATAGATAAAAGGGGACCCAGTCGATATTGTTTTACCTTGACTTTCAAAAGGCTTTTGACAAAGTCCCTCACCAAAGGCTCCTAAATAAGCTCTTCAGCCATGGAATCAGAGGACAGGTCTTGTCCTGGATTGGAACCTGGCTAACTGTAGGAAACAAAGGGTGGTAATAAACGGACATTTCTCTGGGTGGAAAG
>JARBWK010003487.1:0-12290 GCA_030556195.1 Anolis apletophallus | reverse complement strand
AGGACTGCTGAGTCAGAGGGGATGATGCAACCTTTGCCGGACATTGCAGGTGATGGTGGAGGGGTTGTGTATATAAGGTGTGTTTGGGCAAAGAGCCAATGCTTTGGCTTTACAGGTGTGTACCTTCAATAAATCTCGTTGGATCGAACAGCGGACTAAGCGTGATCTTTACAGAATTTTGGAGCGGCCTCACAGGGGGATTGCTTCTTGCCTTCCTTTAGATGCTTGGGGCTCCCAAGGACCAAGCTGGACACTTTAGTTAACTCAAACAGGCTTTATTGTTCATAACATGAGTTAACTTCACTCAGGCACTTCGTTTAGTTCCCCAAAATGATAAAGGAAAGATCTTACTTTACACTCTGTCTGCAGCTTTAGTCCAGGAAGCTTTTGCCGGATGGCACTCCAAGGCTTTTCTTTGGGACATTACCATATCCAAAGTGGGGTACTGTATGCGCACTCGGTCTGATAGACATTGATGTGATTTTTCTATATATTATATAACTGAGGATTATTATAAATCTAAAGACTCTATCCTGGTTTTATTTGAAGATATTGTTAATATACTATAGTTTGTGCTAACTTTACCTGCTAGTCCGTTTGTTATACCCCTGCTCTAGTTAGTAAAAGCTTCAGTCATGTCATCTCTGGAGAAATCCTGGGCATTCTTCCCAGTTTCCTGGGAAAGGGGTTGGAACAAACTCAACTGGGATCTGTGAACGATGATTGACAGGTAGTAGGGACCAATCAATGGAACCTCACCTTTAACAAACTGTGCAAGCTGCAAAACACATTGTAACAAAGCAAAACTTTACAAACTCAAGATCCTTTATGTAGGGGGCGCTTACTGCACCGTCACATTTGGGTTCACAGGGCTCTCTGGATGTAGGTGAACTACAACTCCAAAACTCAAGATCCATGCCCACCAAACCCTTCCAGTATTTTCTGTTGGTCATGGGATTTCTGTGTACCAAGTTTGGTTCAATTCCATCATTGGTGGAGTTCAGAATGCTCTTTGATTGTAGGTGAACTATAAATCCCAGCAACTACAACTCCCAAATGACAAAATCAGTCCCCTCCCTCAACCCCACCAGTATTCCAATTTGTCCAGTGAATGAAAATACATCCAGTATATCAGAAATTTATATTATGATTCATAACAGTAGGAATGAAAATAATTTTATGGTTGAGGGTCACCAGGATGAGGACCTGTATTAAAGCTGTTAGGTTGGGAGCGGAAGTCAAAACATCAGGAAGGTTGAGAAACACTGGTTTACAGCCTACTGGCTGTTAGGGGGAAAAGGAAGGGGCCTGAGGCTGTGAGGAATGGTGGGAGCTGAAGTCAAAACACCTGGAGGGCCCAGTTTGCCCAGGCCTGAGGGGGAAAAGAAAGGGCCTGAGGCTGTGAGGTGTGGGAGCTGAAGTCAAAACACCTGGAGGGCCCAAGTTTGCCCAGGCCAGAGGGGAAAAGGAAGGGCCTGAGGCTGTGAGGAATTGTGGGAGCTGAAGTTCAAAACACCTGGAGGGCCAAAGTTTGCCCAGGCTGAGGGGGAAAAGGAAGGGGCCTGAGGCTGTGAGGAATGGTGGGAGCTGAAGTCCAAAACACCTGGAGGGCCAAAGTTTGCCCAGCCCTGAGGGGGGAAAAGGAAGGGGCCTGAGGCTGTGAGGAATGGTGGGAGCTGAAGTCCAAAACACCTGGAGGGCCCCAAGGAAGGGGCCTGCGGCTGTGAGGAATGGTGGGAGCTGAAGTCCAAAACACCTGGAGGGCCCAAGCTTGCCCAGGCCTGAGGGGAAAAGGAAGGGGCCTGAGGCTGTGAGGAATGGTGGGAGCTGAAGTCCAAAACACCTGGAGGGCCCAAGTTTGCCCAGGCTGAGAGGGGAAAAGGAAGGGGCCTGAGGCTGTGAGGAATGGTGGGAGTTGAAGTCCAAAACACCTGGAGGGCCCAAGCTTAAGCTGCTGAGGGGGAAAGGAAGGGGCCTGAGGCTGTGAGGAATGGTGGGAGTTGAAGTCCAAAACACCTGGAGGGCCCAAGTTTGCCCAGGCTGAGGGGGGAAAAGGAAGGGGCCTGAGGCTGTGAGGAATGGTGGGAGCTGAAGTCCAAAACACCTGGAGGGCCCAAGTTTGCCCAGGCCTGAATGGAAAAGGAAGAGGCCTGAGGCTGTGAGGAATGGTGGGAGTTGAAGTCCAAAACACCTGGAGGGCCCAAGCTAAGTTTGCCCAGGCCTGAGGGGGGAAAAGGAAGGGGCCTGAGGCCGTAAGGACTGGTGGGAGTGGAACTCCACGACACCTGGAGGGCCAAAGTTTGCCTGAGGCCTGAGGGAAAGGAAGGGGCCTGAGGCTGTGAGGAATGGTGGGAGCTGAAGTCAAAACACCTGGAGGGCCAAAGTAGGCCTGAGACTGTGAGGAATGGTGGGAGTTGAAGTCCAAAACACCTGGAGGGCCCAAGCTTGCCTAGAAGACGCCTGAGGCTGTGAGGAATTGTGGGAGTTGAAGTCCAAAACACCTGGAGGGCCCAAGCTTGCCCAATGACCTGGCTGAGGGGAAAAGGAAGGGGCCTGAGGCTGTGAGGAATGGTGGAGAGTTGAAGTCCAAAACACCTGGAGGGCCCAAGCTTGCCCAGGCTGGAGGGGGAAAGGAAGGGGCCTGAGGCTGTGAGGAATGGTGGAGTTGAAGTCAAAACACCTGGAGGGCCCAAGCAGCAAGGAAGGGTCTGAGGCTGTGAGGAATGGTGGGAGCTGAAGTCCGGCTGAGGGGGGGAAAGGGAAGGGGCTGAGGCTGTGAGGAATGGTGGGAGTTGAAGTCCAAAACACCTGGAGGGCCCAAGTTTGCCCAGGCCTGAGGGGAAAGGAAGAGGCCTGAGGCTGTGAGGAATTGTGGGAGTTGAAGTCCAAAACACCTGGAGGGCCCAAGCCTGAGGCCTGAGGGGGGAAAAGGAAGGGGCCTGAGGCTGTGGAGGAGGCTGGTGTGGGAGTTGTAGTCTCAAACACCTGGAGGGAAGGCCCAGGCCTGAGGGGGGAAAGGAAGGGGCCTGAGGCTGTGAGGAATGGTGGGAGTTGAAGTCCAAAACACCTGGAGGGCCCAAGTTTGCCCAGGCCTGAGGGGAAAAGGAGAAGGCCTGAGGCTGTGTGGAATGGTGGGAGCTGAAGTCAAAAACACCTGGAGGGCCAAAGTTTGCCCAGGCCTGAGGGGAAAAGGAAGGGCCTGAGGCTGTGAGGAATGGTGGGAGTTGAAGTCCAAAACACCTGGAGGGCCTTAAGTTTGCCCAGGCTGGAGGGGAAAAGGAAGGGCCTGAGGCTGTGAGGAATGGTGGGAGTTGAAGTCCAAAACACCTGGAGGGCCCAAGCCCCCTGGAGGCTGGAGGGGAAAAGGAAGGGCCTGAGGCTGTGAGGAATGGTGGGAGTTGAAGTCCAAAACACCTGGAGGGCCAAAGTTTGCCCAGGCCGGAGGGGGAAAGGAAGGGGCCTGAGGCTGTGAGGAATGGTGGTAGTTGATGTCCAAATATCTGTGAGATCCCAGGCGCTGGGGGAAGGGAATGGGCGTGATGCTGGGAGGAATGGTGGGAGTTGAAGTCAAAACACCTGGAGGGCCAAGTTTGCCCAGGCCGGAGGGGAAAGGAAGGGGCCTGAGGCTGTGAGGAATGGTGGGAGTTGGAGTCCAAAACACCTGGAGGGCCGAAGTTTGCCCAGGCCGGACATATCCATTTAAGGGGAAAAGGAAGGGGCCTGAGGCTGTGAGGAATGGTGGGAGCTGAAGTCCAAAACACCTGGAGGGCCCAAGTTTGCCCAGGCCTGAGGGGGAAAAGGAAGGCCTGAGGCTGTGAGGAATGGTGGGAGCTGAAGTCCAAAACACCTGGAGGGCCGAAGTTTGCCCAGGCCTGAGGGGGAAAAGGAAGAGGCCTGAGGCTGTGAGGAATGGTGGGAGCTGAAGTCCAAAACACCTGGAGGGCCCAAGTTTGCCCAGGCCGGAGGGGAAAAGGAAGAGGGCCTGAGGCTGTGAGGAATGGTGGGAGCTGAAGTCCAAAACACCTGGAGGGCCAAAGTTTGCCCAGGCCTGAGGGGAAAAGGAAGAGGCCTGAGGCTGTGAGGAATGGTGGGAGCTGAAGTCCAAAACACCTGGAGGGCCGAAGTTTGCCCAGGCCTGAGTGGAAAAGGAAAGGGCCTGAGGCTGTGAGGAATGGTGGGAGCTGAAGGCCAAAACACCTGGAGGGCAGAAGCTTGCCCAGGCCGGAGGGGAAAAGGAAGGGTCTGAGGCTGTGAGGAATGGTGGGAGCTGAAGGCCAAAACACCTGGAGGGCAGAAGCTTGCCCAGGCCGGAGGGGGGAAAGGAAGGGGCCTGAGGCTGTGAGGAATGGTGGGAGCTGAAGTCCAAAACACCTGGAGGGCCCAAGTTTGCCCAGGCCTGAGGGGAAAAGGAAGGGCCTGAGGCTGTGAGGAATGGTGGGAGCTGAAGTCCAAAACACCTGGAGGGCCAAAGTTTGCCCAGGCCGGAGGGGAAAAGGAAGAGGCCTGAGGCTGTGAGGAATGGTGGGAGCTGAAGTCCAAAACACCTGGAGGGCCAAAGTTTGCCCAGGCCTGAGGGGAAAAGGAAGGGCCTGAGGCTGTGAGGAATGGTGGGAGCTGAAGTCCAAAACACCTGGAGGGCCAAAGTTTGCCCAGGCTGAGGGGAAAAGGAAGGGGCCTGAGGCTGTGAGGAATGGTGGGAGCTGAAGTCAAAACACCTGGAGGGCCAAAGTTTGCCCAGGCTGGAGGGGAAAAGGAAGGGCCTGAGGCTGTGAGGAATTGTGGGAGTTGAAGTCCAAAACACCTGGAGGGCCCAAGTTTGCCCAGGCCTGAGGGGAAAAGGAAGGGGCCCGGGGCTGTGAGGAATGGTGGGAGCTGAAGGCCAAAACACCTGGAGGGCAGAAGTTTGCCCAGGCCGGAGGGGAAAAGGAAGGGTCTGAGGCTGTGAGGAATGGTGGGAGCTGAAGTCCAAAACACCTGGAGGGCCAAAGTTTGCCCAGGCCTGAGGGGAAAAGGAAGAGGCCTGAGGCTGTGAGGAATGGTGGGAGCTGAAGTCCAAAACACCTGGAGGGCCGAAGTTTGCCCAGGCCTGAGGGGAAAAGGAAGAGGCCTGAGGCTGTGAGGAATGGTGGGAGCTGAAGTCCAAAACACCTGCAGGGCCCAAGTTTGCCCAGGCCTGAGGGGAAAAGGAAGGGGCCTGAGGCTGTGAGGAATGGTGGGAGCTGAAGTCCAAAACACCTGGAGGGCCGAAGTTTGCCCAGGCCGGAGGGGAAAAGGAAGGGGCCTGAGGCTGTGAGGAATGGTGGGAGCTGAAGTCCAAAACACCTGGAGGGCCGAAGCTTGCCCAGGCCTGAGGGGAAAAGGAAGGGCCTGAGGCTGTGAGGAATGGTGGGAGCTGAAGTCCAAAACACCTGGAGGGCCAAAGTTTGCCCAGGCCGGAGGGGAAAAGGAAGAGGCCTGAGGCTGTGAGGAATGGTGGGAGCTGAAGTCCAAAACACCTGGAGGGCCCCTCTTAAGGCCGGAGGGGAAAAGGAAGGGCCTGAGGCTGTGAGGAATGGTGGGAGCTGAAGTCCAAAACACCTGGAGGGCCAAAGTTTGCCCAGGCCGGAGGGGAAAAGGAAGGGCCTGAGGCTGTGAGGAATGGTGGGAGCTGAAGTCCAAAACACCTGGAGGGCCAAAGTTTGCCCAGGCCGGAGGGGAAAAGGAAGGGTCTGAGGCTGTGAGGAATGGTGGGAGCTGAAGTCCAAAACACCTGGAGGGCCGAAGTTTGCCCAGGCCTGAGGGGAAAAGGAAGAGGCCTGAGGCTGTGAGGAATGGTGGGAGCTGAAGTCCAAAACACCTGGAGGGCCGAAGTTTGCCCAGGCCTGAGGGGAAAAGGAAGGGTCTGAGGCTGTGAGGAATGGTGGGAGCTGAAGTCCAAAACACCTGGAGGGCCGAAGTTTGCCCAGGCCTGAGGGGAAAAGGAAGGGCCTGAGGCTGTGAGGAATGGTGGGAGCTGAAGTCCAAAACACCTGGAGGGCCGAAGTTTGCCCAGGCCGGAGGGGAAAAGGAAGAGGCCTGAGGCTGTGAGGAATGGTGGGAGCTGAAGTCCAAAACACCTGGAGGGCCGAAGCTTGCCCAGGCCTGTTGTAGACTGAATGTAGTTTAGCCACACTTCAACTGCTATGTAACTCCACCTCGAGTCTTTAGAAAAGCAAGGCCGCATCTCTCCTCACATTTTGTTGCCTCGGAAACAACTGAGCGGCCTAACAAGATCCCTATCCCATTGAAGAGCCTCGCGATAACGTCACTTCCGTTTTGCAAGCCCTACAAAATAAGCTTCCCTTCACTGTTGACGCTCAAGACAGCAAACCGGAAGCGGCTCTATGGTTCCCTAGGCGGCGGCGGCGGCTCAGCACTTCCGGCGCCGGCCATTTTTCTCCCCCCCCTTTCCTGGACGTCACTTCCGTTGCCGGCGTGCCGTCGTCCCCTTCTCGCCGTCAGCGGCTCGGCCTTTCCCGTGGTTGTGAGGGAGCCCGCGAGGGTCGCCTTCCTGTTCCTCTCAGCGACCTCCCGCCGCTCCCCTCCGTTCTCTCCCTTTCTCCTCCAGCCGCCATGGCGATGCGACAGACGCCGCTGACGTGCTCGGGCCACACGCGGCCTGTGGTGGACTTGGCCTTCAGCGGCATCACCCCCTACGGCTATTTCCTCATCAGCGCTTGCAAAGGTGAGCCTCCCGAGGGTGGGGAATCTCCCGAGGGGACGTCAATGTGCAACGAAGGCAATTTGGCCCCACTTCCAACTGCCACGACTCCATGCTACAGGATCCTGGGATTTTGTGGTTCCTCAAGGCGTTGAGGACTGGTACCTCACCAAACTGCAGCTCCCAGGATTCCTTAGCATTGAGCCAGCACAGCAAAAGGGGTGCCAAGCTGCATTCATTCCATAGTATAGGTCAGGCATGGGAAAACTGGGGACCTCTGGGTGTTTCGGACTTCAACTCCCACAATTCCGTAGGCCTTTGGTGAGTATATATATATATACTAGCTGTACCCGGCACGCGTTGCTGTGCCCCTTTTAGGAGATGCGAGAAAGTCCAATCATCCACGGTGTGCCCTCCTCTAAACTGCAGTTGGATGGAGTGTGGGTCAAGTTGGGTCTTTCTTGGTCTTGGTTCTGGGCCACAGTGGTCTGTGGGGAATGATGGGTTTTGAAGTACTACAAATCCCGTTTTCCATGGTGGTACTTCAAGTCCCATCATGCATGGTCGGGGCTCTGTGTGCCAAGGTAGGTTACTGTAAATTCATGCCATACACAATGTCCCATGAGCTGAGGCCTAGTTAGGAACAGCAAGTTAATGAAGCCTTACTGTCAATTCAGGCCATACACAATGTCCAATGAGCTGAGGCCTAGTCGGGAGAATCAAGTTAATGAAGCCTTACTGTCAATTCAGGCCATACACAATGTCCCATGAGCGGAGGCCTAGTTAGGAACAGCAAGTTAATGAAGCCTTACTGTCAATTCAGGCCATACACAATGTCCCATGAGCGGAGGCCTAGTTAGGAACAGCAAGTTAATGAAGCCTTACTGTCAATTCAGGCCATACACAATGTCCCATGAGCTGAGACCTAGTTAGGAACAGCAAGTTAATGAAGCCTTACTGTCAATTCAGGCCATACACAATGTCCCATGAGCTGAGGCCTAGTTAGGAACAGCAAGTTAATGAAGCCTTACTGTCAATTCAGGCCATACACAATGTCCCATGAGCTGAGGCCTAGTTAGGAACAACAAGTTAATGAAGCCTTACTGTCAATTCAGGCCATACACAATGTCCCATGAGCTGAGGCCTAGTTAGGAACAGCAAGTTAATGAAGCCTTACTGTCAATTCAGGCCATACACAATGTCCAATGAGCTGAGGCCTAGTTAGGAACAGCAAGTTAATGAAGCCTTACTGTCAATTCAGGCCATACACAATGTCCCATGAGCTGAGGCCTAGTTAGGAACAGCAAGTTAATGAAGCCTTACTGTCAATTCAGGCCATACACAATGTCCAATGAGCTGAGGCCTAGTTAGGAACAGCAAGTTAATGAAGCCTTACTGTCAATTCAGGCCATACACAATGTCCCATGAGCTGAGGCCTAGTTAGGAACAGCAAGTTAATGAAGCCTTACTGTCAATTCAGGCCATACACAATGTCCAATGAGCTGAGGCCTAGTTAGGAACAGCAAGTTAATGAAGCCTTACTGTCAATTCAGGCCATACACAATGTCCCATGAGCTGAGGCCTAGTTAGGAACAGCAAGTTAATGAAGCCTTACTGTCAATTCAGGCCATACACAATGTCCCATGAGCTGAGGCTTAGTTAGGAACAGCAAGTTAATGAAGCCTTACTGTCAATTCAGGCCATACACAATGTCCCATGAGCTGAGGCTTAGTTAGGAACAGCAAGTTAATGAAGCCTTACTGTCAATTCAGGCCATACACAATGTCCAATGAGCTGAGGCCTAGTTAGGAACAGCAAGTTAATGAAGCCTTACTGTCAATTCAGGCCATACACAATGTCCAATGAGCTGAGGCCTAGTCGGGAGAATCAAGTTAATGAAGCCTTACTGTAAATTCAGGCCATACACAATGTCCCATGAGCTGAGGCCTAGTCGGGAGAATCAAGTTAATGAAGCCTTACTGTAAATTCATGACATACACAATGTCCCATGAGCTGAGGCCTAGTTAGGAACAGCAAGTTAATGAAGCCTTATTGTCAATTCAGGCCATACACAATGTCCAATGAGCTGAGGCCTAGTCGGGAGAATCAAGTTAATGAAGTCTTACATTCAATTCAGAGCGTAAACAGCTTCCCAGTAAGTGAGGGCTAGTTAGGGAAATCAAGTTAATGAAGCCTTACTGTCAATTTAGAGCGTAAGCAGCTTCCCAGTAAGTGAGGGCTAGTTAGGGAAATCAAGCTAATGAAGCCTTACTGTCAATTTTGGGCGTGGTCTGTGATTTTTTGGGGTGTAAATTTTCGGTTGCAAGTGATTTGGGTGTTTGTGTTGGGGATTGGCTCAGGCCTTTTCCTTATTCTGTTTTGGCAGTTTATTGTGGATCGGAATTTTCATGTTGGCTGGCCAGTGCAGCAGTTATGCAAATCCGCCCTTATTGGCAGCCAATCATGT
The DNA here is from genome assembly GCA_030556195.1 of Anolis apletophallus. NCBI lineage: Eukaryota > Metazoa > Chordata > Lepidosauria > Squamata > Anolidae > Anolis > Anolis apletophallus. The sequence goes on along the minus strand of JARBWK010003487.1, from coordinate 3,144 downwards.
TGTTCAGAATGTAGAGGCTGGGTGAGTCTTTGGCTGCCCCAGAGGATGCTGGTAAATGTAGTTTTATTTTTACTCGTTGTTTTGGGGACCTTTTAGGTTTTGGGGGAAAGTTTCTTTGCTACAAACGTACCTTGCTTGAGGCCTATTTCTGTTGGCAAATATTGTGTTTCTGCGTTGTAAGGTTTCTTTGAGGTATACACCACATGACGTGAACCCATTTCTATTATATATATATATATATATATATATATTTATATATAAAATAAAAGTCAGTGTTTGTGGCGGTGCGGTGGTGCGGAGGGAGGAATATGTGCCAGCATTTCGATTGGTTGCCACTGTGGGATTATTTGCATAAAGGACACTGATTGGCCTCAGAACTCCGACACTCTAAGGCAGTGTTTCCCAACCTTTTTTGAGCCGTGGCACACTTTTTACATTTGCAAAATCCTGGGGCACACCACCAACCCAAATGACACAAAATGACACTCTAACACAGTAATACATAGAGTTAATATGTTTCTAAATGTATTTATACACTCAGTGTGAAACCTGGGCCTGTTTCAATGAACACAACATAGATATCCTGGCAGGAATGGCAGAAAGACAGAAACTTCCCACACAGAACTCCCATAACCAAGAGAAAATGCTATAAGAGTTTGGTGGGCATTGACCTTGAGTTTTGGAGTTGTAGTTCACCTATATCCAGAGAGCACTGTGGACTCAAACAATGTTGGATCAGGACCAAACTTGGCATGAATACTCAATATGCCCAAATATGATCGCAGATGGAGTTCAGGGGTAATAGACCTTGACCTTTGGGAGTTGTAGTTGCTGGGATTTATAGTTCCCCTACAATCAAAGAGCATTCTGAACCCCACCAATGATAGAACTGGGCCAAACTTCCCACACAGAACCCCCAGGAGGCAAGAGGAGGGCTCTACTTGGGGAAAGGGAGGCGGGCCTTCCCAATGCATGGAGAGGGAGAGACCAAGTAGACAATGGGTGGGGGAGTCTTTGCAATTTTGTGCCTTTATCGAGGTAGGTGTCTTAGGGTTTTTATACTTCAACACACTAGACTCCCCCCCCCCCCCTTTCCTGGAGGTTCCAATTTCCCACGGCACACCTGATGATTGCTCACGGCACACTAGTGTGCCCCGGCACACTGGTTGAGAAACACTGCTCTAAGGCACCAGATTATTTGCATAAAGGACTCAGATTCGCATAGTAGCACAGTACAGCACTTTAGACTAGTTTTTAATGGAAAGCTGGTGAATAGGGCTCAATGCTTTTATGGACAGAACACTGTTTTAACATAGGTGAATACATAGGTTGTATGAATGTAATTGTATTTTAATGTATTTTAGTGTCGATGTTTGAAGGTTTTTATGCTGCTTTTATAATGTGTTGTTATGAGGGCATCGAATTGTGCCTTTTGGAAGCCGCTCAGAGTCCCCCTCCGAGGGTTGAGAAGAGCGGGGTAAACTGCCGAAAATAAATAAAAATAAATAAATTGGGCAGCCTCAGAACTCCAACAATCTAAGGCACCAGACAGAGGGCACTGGTTGACACTGAGGAACAATTTGCATAAAGGAGTCTGATTGGCCAGCAGAAATGAATGCAACTGAATGCTTGAGTTAGCCAAATGACAGGTTTTTTCCTGTTGGAAATGGAATGTTCATTTTCTGGGAGGTGCAGAGGTGCCAAGGAATATGTGACAGCGTTTCGATAGGTTGCCACTATGGGATTATTTGCATAAAGGACTCTGATTGGCCAGCCTCAGAACTCCAACATTCTACGGCCCCAGACAGAGGGAATTGGTTGCCACTGAAATGGTATTTGCATAAAGGACTCCCGATTGGTCATCCACATTCCAACATTCTAAGGTGACTCGGAGGGAGAAGGAAAGGCCTCAGACAGTCAGACACTGCAGCCCACAGCAGTGACGGATCAGGACCAAACTTGGCACACAGGGGCCCAATGGACCACTTCACAACGCGACCCTCACCCAATGACCAATACAGACCAACATTAGCACACAGAGCCCCCTTGACCCACTCAACGCCCTGGTGCTGTTTCAAGGAGGATGGACCATAGATTATGGGACTTGAAATACCTTCACTCACCTTCCGAGACCGCTGCAACCCTCATACAAAGAAGGATCAAGACCAAATGTGACACACAGAGGAACTTGCAGTACCATCACTAAGGTCCTGAGACCACTGCAAGCCACATAAACCTCTAATAGGAACCAACCTTGGCACACAATGCCTTCCTCAAATACCCCGGGCAGCGCCAGGTCCCCAAGCTAGTATATATATATATATTCCATTTTAGTCTGTCCCAATTACAGCGACGCCCTCGTGATGCACTTTCCCTTTGCCTTTAATTGAAGGTTTAATCCCAGTTTACTTGTCCGAACGCACCTGCCTCTATGTCCCATCTCGCAGTTTACGATCATCTGGGAGGCAACAACAACAACAAAGAAGCTGGGTTCGCATTTCAGTAGGGAACAGACTGCAAATTCAAAATAAGTTTTTATCTTTTACAGGTTGAGCATCTCTTTACTGGGATTCCAAAATGCAAAATGGAACACATGGATGTACATACAATGTGCTACCTGATGGTTCAGTGCCAACAAACTTTGTTCTTTGCACACAATTGTTAAAAAGAATAGTTGACAAAGGGACTGGATGAAGCCTAGTAAATTGTAATTGAATCCAGACAAGACAGAGGTCCTCCTGGTCAGTCGAAAGGCCGAACAGGGCATAGGGTTACAGCCTGTGTTGGATGGGGTTACACTCCCCCTGAAGACACAGGTTCGCAGTCTGGGAGTGATCCTGGATTCATCGCTGAGCCTGGAACCCCAGGTCTTGGCAGTGGCCAGGAGAGCTTTTGCACAATTAAAACTTGTGTGCCAGCTGCGCCCGTACCTTGGGAAGTCTGATCTGGCCATGGTCGTCCATGCTCTCGTTACATCCCAAATAGTTTACTGCAACACACTCTACATTGAAAATGGTTCAGAAACTTCAGTTGGTCCAACGGGCGGCAGCCAGAATGCTAACTGGGGCGACATACAGGGAGCATACCACCCCCGCTGTGTCAGCTCCACTGGCTGCCTGTCCACCTCCGAGGTCCAATTAAAAA
>JARBWK010003486.1:0-12291 GCA_030556195.1 Anolis apletophallus | reverse complement strand
CCTGGCATTGGTATGGCTTCTCTCCTGTGTGGAGTCTTTTGTGGCTCACCAACTGTGAACTCTCAGCAAAACATATCCCACACTCCTGGCATTGGTATGGCTTCTCTCCTGTGTGGAGTCTTTTGTGGCTCACCAACTGTGAACTCTCAGCAAAACATATCCCACACTCCTGGCATTGGTATGGCTTCTCTCCTGTGTGGAGTCTCTTGTGGCTCACCAAGGCTGAACTCACAGCAAAACATTTCCCACACTCCTGGCATTGGTATGGCTTCTCTCCTGTGTGGAGTCTTTTGTGGCTCACCAAGGCTGAACTCACAGCAAAACATTTCCCACACTCCTGGCATTGGTATGGCTTCTCTCCTGTGTGGAGTCTTTTGTGCCTCACCAAATCTGAACTGTGAGCAAAACATTTCTCACACTCCTGGCATTGGTATGGCTTCTCTCCTGTGTGGAGTCTCTTCTGGCTCAGAAAGGATGAACTGCGTGCAAAACATTTCCCACACTCCTGGCATTGGTGTGGCTTTTCTCCTGTGTGGAGTCTTTTGTGCTTCCCCAAGTTTGAACTCTCCTGTGTGGAGTCTTTTGTGCCTCACCAAATCTGAACTGTGAGCAAAACATTTCCCACACTCCTGGCATTGGTGTGGCTTTTCTCCTGTGTGGAGTCTTTTGTGCCTCACCAAGTCTGACCTGCGTGCAAAACATTTCCCACACTCCTGGCATTGGTATGGCTTCTCTCCTGTGTGGAGTCTTTTATGCTTCACCAAGGCTGAACTAACAGCAAAACATTTCCCACACTCCTGGCATTGGTATGGCTTCTCTCCTGTGTGGAGTCTTTTGTGCCTCACCAAATCTGAACTGTGAGCAAAACATTTCCCACACTCCTGGCATTGGTATGGCTTCTCTCCTGTGTGGAGTCTCTTGTGGCTCAGAAGGGATGAACTGCGTGCAAAACATTTCCCACACTCCTGGCATTGGTATGGCTTCTCTCCTGTGTGGAGTCTTTTGTGGCTCACCAACTGTGAACTCTCAGCAAAACATATCCCACACTCCTGGCATTGGTATGGCTTCTCTCCTGTGTGGAGTCTTTTGTGGCTCACCAAAACATTTCCCACACTCCTGGCATTGGTATGGCTTCTCTCCTGTGTGGAGTCTTTTGTGGCTCACCAAGGCTGAACTCACAGCAAAACATTTCCCACACTCCTGGCATTGGTATGGCTTCTCTCCTGTGTGGAGTCTTTTGTGCCTCACCAAATCTGAACTGTGAGCAAAACATTTCCCACACTCCTGGCATTGGTATGGCTTCTCTCCTGTGTGGAGTCTCTTCTGGCTCAGAAAGGATGAACTGCGTGCAAAACATTTCCCACACTCCTGGCATTGGTATGGCTTCTCTCCTGTGTGGAGTCTTTTGTGGCTCACCAAGGCTGAACTCACAGCAAAACATTTCCCACACTCCTGGCATTGGTATGGCTTCTCTCCTGTGTGGAGTCTTTTGTGCCTCACCAAATCTGAACTGTGAGCAAAACATTTCCCACACTCCTGGCATTGGTATGGCTTCTCTCCTGTGTGGAGTCTTTTGTGGCTCACCAAGGATGAACTGTGAGCAAAACATTTCCCACACTCCTGGCATTGGTGTGGCTTCTCTCCTGTGTGGAGTCTCTTGTGGCTCACCAAGTGTGAACTGTGAGCAAAACATTTCCCACACTCCTGGCATTGGTATGGCTTCTCTCCTGTGTGGAGTCTTTTGTGCCTCACCAAGTGTGAACTCTGAGCAAAACATTTCCCACACTCCTGGCATTGGTATGGCTTCTCTCCTGTGTGGAGTCTTTTGTGGCTCACAAAGTGTGAACTGTGAGCAAAACATTTCCCACACTCCTGGCATTGGTATGGCTTCTCTCCTGTGTGGAGTCTTTTGTGGCTCACCAAGGATGAACTGCGTGCAAAACATTTCCCACACTCCTGGCATTGGTATGGCTTCTCTCCTGTGTGGAGTCTTTTGGCTCACCAAGTGTGAACTCAGAGCAAAACATTTCCCACACTCCTGGCATTGGTATGGCTTCTCTCCTGTGTGGAGTCTTTTGTGGCTCACCAAGTGTGAACTCTCAGCAAAACATTTCCCACACTCCTGGCATTGGTATGGCTTCTCTCCTGTGTGGAGTCTTTTGTGGCTCACCAAGGCTGAACTCACAGCAAAACATTTCCCACACTCCTGGCATTGGTATGGCTTCTCTCCTGTGTGGAGTCTTTTGTGCCTCACCAAGTGTGAACTCTGAGCAAAACATTTCCCACACTCCTGGCATTGGTATGGCTTCTCTCCTGTGTGGAGTCTTTTGTGCCTCACCAAGGCTGAACTCTGAGCAAAACATTTCCCACACTCCTGGCATTGGTATGGCTTCTCTCCTGTGTGGAGTCTTTTGTGGCTCACCAAGTGTGAACTTTGAGCAAAACATTTCCCACACTCCTGGCATTGGTATGGCTTCTCTCCTGTGTGGAGTCTTTTGTGCTTCACCAAGTGTGAATTTTGAGCAAAACATTTCCCACACTCCTGGCATTGGTATGGCTTCTCTCCTGTGTGGAGTCTTTTGTGTCTTAGATCTGGCAGTTTGTAATCAGCAATACATTTTGCTGATGCTTTCAATTTACAATGGCTTTTCCCAGCACGGAGGGTCTTGTGAAGTCTAAGCCCCATTTTTTGGGTGAAACACTGCCCACATACATTGCATTTGTAGGGCCTTTCTCTGGCAGAACCTCCATCTTCTCCGTGGGTTTGCTGGTGCCTAGGAAGGCCTCCATTGTGTCCCAAATGCTCCCTGTGTTCGGTGTTCCAGTCATCCGCTGTGAAGAAGGACAGAAACAGTGTGAGTGATAAGGACTCTAGGGAATTGGGATAAGAAGGAGACTGAAATGATCCTTAAAACAACATCGAAATGGAAGGAAATAAGATATACATGCTGCCCTCTCCCCACCCCTTGTTCAGTCAAGATGGACACTGTTGGACTGCCAGGGGCCTCTAAGTTGTTGATGTTGTCTATCCATGCAGTCGCTTCCGACACTTGGTGACCTCCTGGACCATCCCACGCCAGAGCTCCCTGTCGGCTGTGGCCATTCCCAGTTCCAAAGTCAAGCCAGTCACTTAGAGGATCACTTCCATCCATCTCAACCTTGGTTGACCCGCCTAAGGGAGAGGTGAGTAACATACGCTCCAGAGGCTGCCTGTTCCTCAGCCCAGCCTGGCTTTTGATTCTGTCTCCTTCTTATGAGGGAATGGATGACGTTTCCCTTCACTTTCCAATGCTTGCCTTCTTCTCTAGCTCAATCTTGACCTTGCTGCCACCCATTTCACAATCGTTCCCTCCTTTGTATTTCTCTCCCCCAACCTCCCGTTCTCTCTTCCCATGCTCAGTTAAGGATGGATTTTTCTGCTCCAACGTAGAAGGTCCTATAACTAATTTCAGAGTGCCAGAGAGATTGTTATGGTTTTGCATGACAAGGCTGGAAAGATAGTGACTGTAAAGATAGTGACACTCTTACCCCTTGAAAGAGAGGGGCATAGAGTTGGATTACTGCCATATGCCTCTCCCAGGGCACAAAAAACCCCGAACCCCAAACATTCACAAGAACAGGACATAGAACACATGATGTTACAGGTCACCATCTTGTGAATGGCTGAGGCAGGGGCTGTTTGTGTGCTCGGAGAGGCAGCGTGGAAAGAGAGCTTGGCCTTCAGACATGCAAAGGCTAGCCTGCTTGGTTGGGAGGAAAAACTAAGTTGAATACCACACCGAAAGTAAGATGTATAGTCGCGTATGAATATCTGAATCCAGGGGAAGTTTGTTCTTTTTGATGATCCATTCTCTGGCCACAGCCAATTTGCTTCCTCCCTCTCTCTCTCTCTCTCTCTCTCTCTCTCTCACACACACACACTTGGGGGGGGGGGAGAGAGAGAGAGAGAATGATCTGGGGTGATCACTCTTGATAGATTTTCCAGGGACTCGTATATTACTAACATGTCATATTAGTCCTTGTGGACCAAAGAATCATAAGTTAAACATAAGCCAACAATGTGATGCTTTTTTTTTTTTATGGACATTTTTTTTTGTAATTTATTTATTTATTTTGAACAGATTATAATAGTCTATTGTAGGCATAGATTATAATGAACATAATTCCTGTGTTATCTATTCACATTCTTTACAGAACATTCATAATAACATTTTTTGTTTTTCTCCCACCTCCCCCCACTCCCCTCCCTATCCCTCCCACCACTTCTTCTTTATATATTTATTTTTAACCACGAACACAACCTTTGAAATCTCTGTACAATATCTGGACTGGCTTCTCCTTCTTCTAACCATTTCATATAAGTCCCCCATTTCTCTTTAATTTCTTCTGTTATATCTATCTGTGAATCTTCTTGGTTTATACATGCAATGATATCAGATTGGACTTGTTCAAATAAGTAGTTATTCCAATTTTCCAGATTCCATTTTTCCCCATCTCTCCATCCCCATGCTATCCTTTGCAGCAATGTTTTTATTCCCTGTGACTGCCATTAGTAAAGATTCCATATTAGCTTGAGTTGTTATTTTGAAGAGTTTCCCAATTTTCCTCATTATTTTATTCCAGAAATCTTTTGCAATTATACAGTCCCACCACATGTGTGCATACCAGCCCTTCTCAGCTTTGCAGTGCCAACACAATGAGCTTAATCCTGTTCCCATATTTGCTAATTGAGCTGGTGTCCTGTACCATTTCCATGTAAATTTCCTTTCTAGTTCTTTATATTTTTCCATTTTAATTTTATTTACCCCCTTCTTACATTCCTCAATATTTTGTTTTGTAAGTGTCCCCTCCTTCTGCCATTTATTTTGTAATGATCTGACTATATATTCATCTTTTATCATTGTTTTATATATTACTCCTACCGAGCCTTTCACTGCCTTCTGTCCTTTCATCAGTATACTTTCAACCACATTTTCTTTACCTAAACATTCTCCATATCTCCCCTGTTTAAGCTTATTGCAAAGGCCTAATACTTTTATCCAGTTTCTGTTACCCATTTTTTCTATTAACCTGTCCGTGGGAGTCAGCTGTCCATTTATATCATACATATCCTTAATGCAATAATATCCTTTGTCTTTCAGATCTTTCCACCAAATGGGGCCAAACTCTTTCCCGTATAGACTTTCTAGGGGTGTCCACTTTATTATATCCGGCATCCACAGTGGTTTCCATTTTTCCATATTTTTAGTGCCAGTCTTCTAGGGCCTCTAGTTTTTTTTATGGTAGCCTCTATATTTCCTGTAAAAATCCCAAATTTTCCCTCTCCATTATTAACTGCGTCTTCTACTTTGCACCATTTTTCTTCTCTCCTTAAACTGTTTTCTATCAATGTCTTTAGTTGAAATGCTTCGTAATAAATAAATTACGAACACTGGAGCATTCTCCGGCCAGGAATATGTCAAGTTTTGGAGTTTAGGCCAAACTCATGCAGTGCTGTGAATAGGTGGCACTGAAACTAGTCCTGGGCTTGGTAGTTCAATGGACTAAAGTTATTCTTGTTTGTCTTCCAGCTCAGTTTCAGGGCTCATCTTAGCTTCGGGTTTCACCTGGGAACATACCGTACGGCTGATATTTCACTCCCACACAACAGTATGCAAACGTAGAAGTAGAACAATAAAGAAAACTCCAAATCATACTGAAATTACGCCTTTTTGCAACCAAATGCTTACCTATATACTCATCTCAAGGCCAAATGATCCTACATGCATGCCTTCTCTAGCTCAAAGGGATTGTGCATTTGTTACAATCCCCTGAAGGGGAAGTTACACAGGCATAAAACAGCCAAACACGCCAAAGGGTCCCTTCTTACCCTCCAAGGCTGCAGCCCCATCCCCTTCCTGCTCGCACCCCTTCCGATGGAGGCTCTGGGTAGTGTCTGATGGAGGTTTCTCAGATTCAGAGACATCAGGGAGGACTGCAATGCACGTAGTTTGGGCCTGGAAGAGAACAGAACATTCCAGAAGTAGTATGGAGAAAGATCAGGGTCATCAAATTTGAGTAGAGCACCAACCGAGCTTTCAGTGGATATGGAGGCGAGAGCAGGAGGGGCAGAGCAGGGGGGGAAAGAGGGAGAGGGAGCAGAGTCCGGCTTCTCCCTCACATCGGTCCCATCTTGGAAGGAAGGCCGGATGTACGTTCAATCTATCCCTCAGTCCCAAGGTGAGTGAAACCAGGAGGAAATGCTCTCACCTGTCCTTCCTGCTTCTTGTCCTCGGCCCGACTCAGGAGGAAGCCTTCCGCCAAGGCCACCGCCTGGGAACAGGTCTCTGCCCCACACTCTTGGACCCAGCTCCCCATCTCTGGGGGCAGGATGCTGAGGAACTGCTCCAGGATCACCAGGTCCAGCATCTCGGCCTTGGTGTGTTGCTCTGGCTTCAGCCACTGGCGGCAGAGAGAGTGGAGGCGGCTGCAAACCTCTCTGGGCGCCTCACCCTCTCCGTAGGATGAATGTCTGAAGTGCTGGAACTGTATGTGCTCATCCAGGAATGCCTGCTTATCTCTCTCCCAGAATTCCCCACTGGTCTCGAGGGCCCTGCCTGTTTCAGGTCCATGTGAGTTGGGTCTCTCCATGTTGGAACCACTCTGGTGAAGAACCCGACCGTATCCAAGATGCTTTTCCTCCCTCTTCTCTCAACTGAACAGGCTCGACTCCAAAATACTGAAAGGCAGAATTAGACAAGGAGGCTTTATCTTTAAGAGTTAAAAAAAACCAACCCACCAAGCCCTTTATTTCTTGATTTCAGAGCCAGGTAATGCTGGGCCCTCCTTCCACTTGGGCCTCTGCTTCTCCAGCCTCCAGGCCCACCCGGCCTCCCATTGAGCTCCCATTCAGTCCCAACCCACACTGAATCCCCCCCTGTGATTCCTTCAGCAGATGCCTCATGATCCATTTATTTACTGTATCAACCCCAAAGGGAACTCAGAGCAGCTTACAAATTATGACAACATTCGATGCCGCATCATACAACAAATAATAAATATCACATTATAAAACAAAACTTATAAATGCAATAAGTGCAATAACAAATAATAAATATAACATAGCCGCTCGTAGTCCCTTTTTGGGGAGATGGAGGCGGGTTATAAATAAAGATTGTCATATTATTCATTCATTCATTCAGCATGGATGAGGATGGTAAAGGAGAATCAGGTCTTCTTTCTCTTCTTCTTTGGCTTTTCTTCGCGAACGAAGATTCAGGAAGGACTCATCCCACGCCTTCTACAAGCGTGTTAATAGCTAAAAAGAAGTTGGATGTGTTATTCGAGCCTGTGCGATGGATTTTTCTGGTGGAGCGCAGCGTGCACAGAACCGGCCTCACCCTTTTAAAACAAAGGTTCGTCTGATGACTAAAAAGAAGTCGGATGTGTCCTTCGAGCCTGTGCAATGGACCTTTCTGGTGGAGCGCAGCGTGCACAGAACAGGCCCCACTCTTTAAACCAGACGTTTGTCTGCCGGGGCCTAGCAAGCTTGGACGGTGGCAGCGAGGTCCTCAGGTCATAGGTTTGGTTTGGGTTTCCTTCTCTAGATGGTTGACCTTAGATGGTTAGACGAGCACCATCTGCCTGGATTTGAATTTGGAGTTTTCCTTCTCTTAGGATGGTTGCCAGAAGGCTAGAGAGCCCATCTTGCCCGTTGACGCTCTTTGTCAGACCCTTCGGTTGTGAGGCCCTGCCGGTGGCTATTATGCCACCGCCAGCATAGCTCACAACCTCATTAGGGTACGCAAGCCTCTCCCCCACAACAAGGGGGCTCTCTGCCTGGCTCTCTCTCCTCCGAAAGATCCCTGGTTTGGAGAAGTGACCACCCCGTAGTCTGTTGTGCCGACCCCCAACCTCATTTTGTCTCCAGAGGAGGTCTGGGAGTAAGCCTCACCGGAAGGAGGAGAAGGAGCAGAAGGAGGAAGAGGAAGAGGAGGAGGTGAGGAAGGAGAAAAGGACCCCTTGACATGGCCTGCCCAGGAGGCTGATGGGCCCAGAGTGTGAGGATTTGAAATGGGGGGTGGGCTAACTGGAGAGAGTCGTGTCAGCAGCCGATTGGCTGAACGTGCCAGGGGCCAGGGTTCTGATTGGCTGCTGCCTCTGGCTGGCGGCTGAGCCCAACAGTTCTAACTGCCGTTCTGCCATTTTGTTCTTTGGACAATGAAGAAAAATGGCTGGCTTGCCAACTGCCTTGAAGCCTGATCCCTTTGGGGCTTGAGGCGTATTTTATTATTTATTACTTATTTATTTACAACATGTTTACCCCGGGCGGCCGTGTTATGAATTTCCAAAGTTGGTACAAGGGTAGCCCAATGTAGCGCATTGCAGAAGTCCAGCCTTAGGGTAACACATGTGTGTCCCACCATCTTCAGGTCCTCCTGATCGAGGAAGGGGCACAGATGGCATACCTGCCGAAACTGGTAGTAAGCCCTCTTGACCATTGGGGCATGGACCTTGGTTGACATTTGGAGGGGTGGATCCAGGATCTCTTGTCCCAAGCTGCAAGCACTGAACTCATACTTCTGAATAGTGAAGATTTTGATCTCACTTTGATTTGGATTTGATATGCTCTGGCAGGAGCCCCCAGTGGCGCAGTGGGTCAAACCGCTGAGCTGCTGAACTTGTTGACCGAAAGGTCACAGGTTCGAATCCAGGGAGCGGTGTGAGTTCCTGCTGTCAGCCCCAGCTCCTGCCAACCTAGCAGTTTGAAAATATGCAAATGTGAGATCAATAGGTACCGTTTTGGTGGGAAAGTAAGGAGGCTCCATGTAGTCATGCCGGCCACATGACCTTGGAGAGATTTATGGACAATGCCGGCTCTTTGGCTTAAAAATGCTGTAACATTGAGCGATGCCTATGCAGAGAGAGAAGAGCGAAAGAGAGAGAGAGAGACAGAGTTTGGGTTGTGCTCTCGCTTCATGAGCTGCTGAAGGAATTTATCCACATGGACAAAGAAAGAGCATTTTAAATCTCTCCTAAAAGGACATCATGTGAGTTGATGTGCCTGATCATATTGTACATATGTTGTTCTGAACTACGGAGAGTAAACTACTGGTTCTTTACAGATCACCTGTGTGGCATATTTTACATTACGCCACAACATACTGTACATACTCGCGTATAAGCCGACCCAAATAGTAGACGATGCACCTAATTTTACCACAAAAAATCAGGAAAATGTATTGCCTCGAGTATAAGCCAAGGGTGGGAAATGCAGAAGCTACTGGTCAATTTCAAAAATAAAAATAGATACCAATAAAATTACATTGAGGCATCAGTAGGTTAAATAGTTTTGAATATATACATAAAACTGTAATTTAAGATGGGAGTGTCCAACTCTGATTCAATCATTATTGTGGAGGCTGGAAGAGTGTGGCTTCCCTGAAGCTTGCAATTCTGGGGCAGAGGCACCTCCAGCAAATGGAGCCGACAGAAATGCAGAATGGAGCTGAAAGAATGCCAATGTGAGCGATTATTTATTAAGTAATTATTGTTTATCATTTCCTGTTGGCGCTGTGGGTGAAACCACTGAGCTGCTGAACTTGCTGACCGAACGGTCGCAGGTTGGAATCCAAGAGACCGGTGTGAGCTCCCACTGTTAGCCCAGCTTCTGCCAGCCTAGCAGTTCGAAAACATGCAAATGTGAGTAGATCAATAGGTACCACTCAGGCGGGAAGGTAACGGCGCTCCATGCAGTCTACGGACGGCAGCTCTTTGGCTTAGAAATGGAATTAGGCACCAACCGCCAAAGTTGGACACGACTGGACTTAATCTCAGGGGAAAACCTTTCCCTTAATCATTCCTACCTTCTCCCAGTCAGGGACTCCAGGTTTACAGGAGATAAAATAGATAGGGTTGAAAATGTAACTAAAATAGAATAAAATACAGACAGTTGGAAGGAAGAACAGCAAATATAGAAAACACGGAACATGGAAGGTCTTTCTTCCTGCGCAACCAGCCCCCAAAGGCCCGAGGAAACGAGAGGATCTTCACTTGCCTACAAAAGAGAGCAAATTTTAGTGGCCCACTTTTTGTCCATAAGAGGGATATTGTCTGTCCATCCATCCATTTCTTCCTCATTTAAATGCAATCTATTATATATTGCGGTTTCACGTATTGTCAGGAGATAGATTTCCACCTTTTATGAGCAAAGCTTGATGTTGTATTATCTAAATCAAAAATGTAGCTGATGAACAACCACTTCCATTAATTTTTTTAAATAAATTTCCATGGTGAATTAAAATACAATGAAGTTTTCAATCTGAAGTCGTGTCTGCTGCCATTCTTTATTTAACAGGACACAGTTTGCTCACAAAGTAGTATCCTTGATCACACAACAGCTGCTAGAAAACAAAAAGTCTTTAACATTCATAAATTAGGTGCATTGCCCTCCAAGTCATGTTCAATTTGTCTGAACACATAACATTGCATAACTGTTATTCTGCCTTGGTCCGACCACACCTGGAATACTGTGTCCAAATCTGGGCACTGCAACTGAAGGGAGATGTCAACACACCGGAATTTGTCCAGAGGAGGGAGACTGAAATGCTCAACGTCTGGAGAACAAGCCCCCCTTTCTTTTTTTCCTGTTCGCAACCCTTTCTCTTCCTCTCGCCCTGCACGCAAACCTCTCTGCTCTCCGCACAGCAAGCCAGCTGGGTTGCTGTGTGGAGAGCAGAGAGGGTGCATGCATGGCAAGTTAAGGGGAGGAAGCTGTGCCACCCAAAGGGAGTGTGTGCGCGCCTCCCTTTCTCTTCCTCTCACCCTGCACACACCCTCTCTGTTCTGCAAACAGCAACCCTGTGGAGGGCGCATGAACGGTGATAGGAGGGGGAAGGAGTTGTGCTTGATATAAAAGAATATCATTACTATAAGCTGTAACATGTGTACACGGTGAATTAACGGCAGTGAATTAACTATTATTTGCTTTGCTTCTGATGTTAGGAACTACTATTGATTATAGAGTCTATCTAATACCTATAATTCAAATTGTTGTTTAACTCTTACTTGTACCAGTATTGATTTATAGACATATTGAATACTTAGTTCAAATAACCATACTTTGTTGCCTGTGTTTTTCTCTCTAATATTGGTTCACCTAATATTGTATAACGTTACTTATATATTAGCATGGTGCAACCCCGACTTTATTTCTTATTCACTGACTACGTATTACTATTTATTTCTTTTTTCTATTTTTTTATTGGAAAAAAATAACATATTTGAACAGATAATTGTCTATTGTAGGCATAGATTATAATGAACATATGTCCTGTGTTATCTATTCCCATTCTTTACATAACATTCATAATTACATTTTTTGTTTTTCTCCCACCTCCCCCCACTCCCCTCCCTATCCCTCCCACCACTTCTTCTCTATATATTTATTTTTAACCACGAACACAGCTTTTGAAATCTCTGTACAATATCTGGACTGGCTTCTCCTTCTTCTAACCATTTCATATAGGTCCCCCATTTCTCTTTAATTTCTTCTGTTATATCTATCTGTGAATCTTCTTGGTTTATACATGCAATGATATCAGATTGGACTTGTTCAAATAAGTAGTTATTCCAATTTTCCAGATTCCATTTTTTTCCATCTCTCCATCCCCATGCTATTACTGCTTTTCCTGCTAGGATCATTGCTTTAAATAACTCTTGGTCCTTTGCAGCAATGTTTTTATTCCCTGTGACTGCCATTAGTAAAGATTCCATATTAGCTTGAGTTGTTATTTTGAAGAGTTTCCCAATTTTCCTCATTATTTCATTCCAATTTTTTTTTGCAATTATACAGTCCCACCACATGTGTGCATACCAGCCCTTCTCAGCTTTGCAGTGCCAACACATTGGGCTTAATCCTGTTCCCATATTTGCTAGTTGAGCTGGTGTCCTGTACCATTTCCAAATACATTTCCTTTCTAGTTCTTTATATTTTTCCATTTTAATTTTATTTACCCCCTTCTTCCATTCCTTGATATTTTGTTTTGTAAGTGTCCCCTCCTTCTGCCATTTATTTTGTAAGGATCTGACTATATATTCCTCATCTTTTATCATTGTTTTATACATTGCTCCTACCAAGCCTTTCGTTACCTTCTTTCCTTTCATCAGTATACTTTCAACCACATTTTCTTTACCTAAACATTCCCCATATTTTCCCTGTTTAAGCTTATTGCAAAGGCCTAATACTTTTATCCAGTTTCTGCTACCCATTTTTTCTATTAACCTGTCCGTGGGAGTCAGCTGTCCATTTAT
>JARBWK010003485.1:0-12292 GCA_030556195.1 Anolis apletophallus | reverse complement strand
TGTTAATAAACTTTGTTACTTTGTACCAGAAGCTTGGTTCTGTCAAGTCTTTGGGGCCCTCTCCTCACAGGAAGGCAAGCCGCATCCCCTGGGCATAGGGTGCTTAGAGCTGTTAACGTAGTCACTCCTTGCCAAGCCCAGGCGGACCGCCATAATACCACCCCCCTGTTGTGTCAGCTCCACTGGCTGCCGGTCCAATTCCGGGCTCTATTCAAAGTGCTGGTGTTGACCTTTAAAGCTCTATACGGTTCTGGCCCAGCTTACTTGTCCGAACGCATCTGCCGCTATGATCCACCTCGTACTTTTTTACAAATACTTTTTTTTTGCTCCTATCACACCCAGGGTTTTAACCTTCTAACATTTTATTCCATACATCTGGCCTGCCTGTTGTGTTGATTTTACTATGTGATGTTATACTGTTTATTTATTTATCATTTTATATATTTTGTTATGATTTTTTTCCTTGCTGTTTTGTGTTTTATTGTGTTCTACTGCTTTTGGGCTTGGCCTCATGTTAGCCGCCCCGAGTCCCCTTTGGGGAGATGGTGGTGGGTTATAAATAAAGTTTATTATTTATTATTATTACATTGCCATATATTCCCATTCAAAGCAGATAGTATGGATTTTACATGGCAGTGTAGAAGGGCCTGAGGATGCATCCATATTGTATGATTAATGCAGTTTGATACCATTTTAACTGCACTGGCTCAATGATATGGAATCGTGGGATTTGTAATTTGATGAGGCACCAATGCTATCTGGCAGAGAAGGTTAAAGTTCTTGCAAAACTGCTGCACCCATGATTACATGGTACTGAACCATGACAGTTAAAGTAGTATTAAAATGCATGAAATCTAAAGTGTAGGTGCATCCAAGATGGAAAACAGCCACCATCTAATGAGGTTTGAAATGTTCTGAAATTGAAAGAGAAAAGGAAATATGAGTGACTTGTACTGTTCTACTTGATTTTGTTAATAATGTCTAACACATCATTCTTGGCCCGGAATCTAGATCTAGGGAAGTCACGCTACCCCTCTCTATTCTACCTTGGCCAGACCACACCTGGAATCACACTGTGTCCATTTCTGGGCACCACAATTGAAGGTAGATGTTGACAAGCTAGAATGAGTTCAGAGGACAGCAACTAAAAGGATTAAGGGTCTGGAGAACAAGCCCTATGAGGAGTGGCTTAAAGGGCTGGGCATGTTTAGCCTGCAGAAGAGAAAGCTGCGAGGAGACATGATGAGGGTCATGTATGAAGAGGTGAAAGGAATACTGTAAACAGAGCTTTAATAAATAGTTAGGGCAAGGGAGAACTCAGTTATGCACAAATATGGACCAGTCCATAACTGTATACTTTTCATTTTAATAGTTCTAGCGGATGTCCCCTGTCCACTAGGCATGGTAACAAATCGAAAAATGGCGATTCTAAAATCAAATGGGGGATTTTTTTATTAGTAGATCAAAGACTTACAAAAAAAAGTCCCAAAAATTTCGGAAATGTAACTTAAGTACTAACGAAATATGCCAGAGCATGCGCTTTCCAGATGGTTTTGGCCTACAACTCCCAGAAATCCTAACAGCTGGTAATTGGCTGGGATTTCTGGGAGTTGTAGGCCAAAACTTGAATCAATCACACTGAATTCTAGATGGGACTCTCCAAATAGGAAGGAGGGAGGGAGGGGGTATTCTATTCTTGGAAGCAGCAAAAGAAAAGGAGGAGGAACCCCCCCCCCCCCGCTCCTCGCTGCCTCTCTCTCACCCCGATCCCGAGGGAGCGAGGGCCCAAGTTTGCCCAGGCTGGTCATATACCTACATTCTATGCACATGCAATAATACAGCAGTAATAGCAATGGGAATAAGAAGAGGTAAAATTCAAACCGAAGTGTTCTGAGTGGTCCCTGCTTCATGCGGTGCAAACGGGCTCTTCTTTGTCAGCCCGGGAAATTAGCCCGGGAAAAGCCAGCGTTTTCTGCTTGGGTGCACACACATACATATACTTTGGGGGGGATTTGCTGCACAATTTTCTCTATGAGCCCGGGAATCTCCAGCAAATACCCCCCCCCCCCAAGAATATGTATGTGTTTGCACCCAAGCTGGCTTTCCCCCGGGCTAATTTCGCTTGCACCGTTGCACCGCATGAGCCCGTTTGCATGAGGCAGGGACCACTCAGAATACTCGGTTTGAATTTTACCTCTTGTTATTGTTATTACTGCTGTATTATTGCATGTGCATGGAATTAGGTATGACCAGTTGGATTACTTATAATATTAGGCAGTGGCACTTACAGTAGCATTCATTCTATTATACATTAGGTTGGTTTCTCACCCCAATACTCTTTGATGCCTTAGATCCTGGCAGGGCAGGAGAGGCAGGAAAGCCTGGAAAAAATGTAAACAGAGGATTACTCAAGTAAATCTGCAAAGGAGGGCTCTTCATCCAAAGTGCCCTCCTTGCAGATTTACTTGAGTAATCCTCTCTGTTTACATTTTTCCAGGCTTCCTTCCAGCCGAGGGAAGGAGCGAGTTTAGGGCTTGCCTTGCCATAATATTGGCAAGGGAGGCGGGAGGGTGGTGAGAGAAGGAGGGTGCCCCCTTATGCCCCCTTACGACCTAATAACGACACTTAAGAAAATCCTGGGCCCCGAGGTTCTAAAAAGAAAGTCCACTTCCTGGTTGGCGTTCCAGGTGCGGAAACGCTCGAAAGTAGCATTTCTTACGAATTTCTTACGAATCTTTTAATTTTCATAACTTTTTTCCCATGCCTACTGTCCACCCTCAATTATATCTCGAGTCACAGAAGGGAGGACAGTGTGGATGGCAGGGAAGAAATCCGGGCACTAGCAGGTCTGAGGTCCCAGGGCTTTGGGGTTTTTTTGCCCCTTTTCTAAAACCTGCATTTTGGCACTGTCTGGAAACACCCTCAGACTGTGTAATCTGTTGCAAATGTAGATAAAGACAGTTTGAAATAGGTGGAGATTATTGATGTTTTTTTCTGCATTTATTTATTTCCCATACTTGTACCCCATACTTTTAACCCTGAGGGGGATTCAGGGCAGCCTCACAATGGGCAGCAATTTGATGCCCAACAAACAAATTCCAAAAACAAACAGTTACAATTAAACCAACAATAAAGCACAAATGATTAAAACAGCAATTAAAATTCAAAATTGTAGTCCAGAATCAGTCTATTAGTCCATTGCTTTAAGTGTTCTCAATAATTGCACTGCTACATTTGCTGCTCAAATGCTTGGTCCCATAAACATGTCTTAAGGTTTTCATAAAAGATGGGATGGAGAGGGCTGTTCAGATTTCATTGGAGAGGGAGTTCCACAAATGAGGGGCCACACTGAGAAGACCCTGTCTCCCATCCCCTTCAGTAGTGCTTGCAAGGGTGGTGGGACTGAGAGCAGGGCCTTCCCTGACAATCTTAACCTCTGAGGTTGGTCATAGACGATTTTAACCTTTGAGGTGAGTCATGTTCAGACAGGTAAGCCGGGCCAGAACTGTTTAGGGCTTTATAGGCTAAAGCCAGCACTTTGAATTGTGCTCGGTAGCAGACTGGCAGCCAGTGGAGCTGACGTAACAGGGGGGTGGTATCCTCCCTGAATGCCACTTCAGTAAGCAATCTATTTGAAGCTTCCAAACAATCTTCAAAGGCAACTCCCATAGAGCACGTAGAGTGCATCCCACACATTCCCCAATGGTACAGATAGATAACTGATCAGAGGGGCTCCATGCATCTGAGCTCAGTAAGGTGAAATAGGTGGATCTCCACCTTCTCTAGGATGGTAAATATTAAGCGATTCAGGCTTTCAAAATGACTTGGAATTCTTAGTGGGTTTCAAGGTCCACATTTACATTTGAAGCGCTCATCTTTCCACTGAGCAACGGCTCATGCAAAGATCGTTTTCACAAGGGAGAAATTGTTTAAAATGTAAGTGGCCTTGTGGGTTGTATATTGGATGTTTGACCTACTGTGTTTCCAGGATGAAAACTCCTGGTACGAATCTTCAAAAAGTACTATGCATCTATTTCAATCCCCCTGCTCTCTTTTCCCTCTATTTCCTTCATTCCTGCTCTATCCTCTGCTCTCTAGGAATCTCCTTGGTAAGGTTTAGTAGACAGGTGACACATACTGAAAAAAATGGGGAACAGTTCTTGTGAACTCAATATCATAAAATGCCTTTCTCATCCTACATTTAAGAAAATAAACTGCAGAGAGGCTTGACTCCTGCTAGGGCATAGCACACACTAGACCTCCTCCTTGACCTAACATAACCAATTATTTCCCAAAAGACACTGTGCAAATGGAGAAATTGGCTAGCAAAACTGACCCCAGCGAAGGAGGTGCATC
The DNA here is from genome assembly GCA_030556195.1 of Anolis apletophallus. Taxonomy (NCBI): domain Eukaryota; kingdom Metazoa; phylum Chordata; class Lepidosauria; order Squamata; family Anolidae; genus Anolis; species Anolis apletophallus. The sequence goes on along the minus strand of JARBWK010003485.1, from coordinate 7,936 downwards.
TGTGTGTATGTGAACAGTACATGTCAATCGGCGGGAGGTCATTTGTCAAACTATAAACTTTACAAATAAGGCATTTTTGCCTCAAATCAGTTCTGACTGGACAGAACCATTGAACTACAACTCACACAACTGCATAGCATTGGGCCATGGCAGTTAAAGTTGTTACACTGCAGTCATTCTACAATATAGATGCACCTTTACGTTAGTATAAGTGGGGTTATTCCAGTTTTAGAACATTTATTTTCTTTCATTTGATCTGGCACATCAAATATCTTCTTCTGCAATATTTTTCCCAGGCTGAACAATGGCAGGCAGCTGGTTGTCAGAAACAACTTTGTTCCAAACTGAACAACCAGATATTGGTCATAAGGTGGAAACGCCTAGATCAAGGGAACTCTATTGGTTGGTCAGACCACACCTGGAATATTTGGTCCAATTCTGGGTATTACGATTGAAGGGAAATGTTGACAAGCTGGAATGTATCCAGAGGAGGGTCTGGAGAACAAGTCCTATGAGGAGTGGCTTAAAGAGCTGGGCATAATTAGCTTGCGGAAGAGAAGGCTAAGAGGAGACACGATAGCCATGTATAAATATGTGAGGGAAAGTCATAGGGAGGGAGGAACAAGCTTGTTTTCTGCTGCCCTGGAGACTAGGACATGGAACAGTGACTTTAAACTATAGGCAAGGAGATTCCAACTTAACATGAGGAAGATTTTCTTGACTGTGAGTGCTGTTCATCAGTGGAACTCTCTGCCATGAAGTGTGGTAGAGGCTCCTTCTTTGGCGGCTTTTAAGCAGAGGCTGGATGGCCATCTGTTGGAGGTGCTTTGGGTGTAATTTTCCAGCTTCTTGCCAGGGGGTTGGACTGGATGGCCCATGAGGACTCTTCCAAATCTGTGATTCTATGATTCCATAAGTCCACTCTATGCTGTGGACAGGGAGCCATAAAAATAACTATCATAAACAAAAAGTTTTTATTAATCAGAACTCAAAGCTCAAAGTATTTGTTTGTAGATACGTCCCAATTATTCTACTGTGTTCTCAATGAAATGGATTGGAATGGTAGACAAGAGTCCCTGTTAGTGTTGTGAAGTGGGGTAAGGTGTGAAAAATGTCAGAAGGAGCATCAATAATTTAACACATGCAGGAGGACAACATATGACTAGCAGAAAACAGGAAAGATTTGGAATGACTACTGAAGCAAGTTAATGAAGAAAGTGCAAAATCCATTTGAATATTAATACTAAAATAATAACCACAGCAGATGTGCATAACTTTGAAGGCACTGAATTTTCTTTAAAAATGCCTTGGGTCCATCATTCAACAAGGTCAAGAAGTCAGTGGAAGACTGAAGCTTGGAAGGAACTATGTAAGATCCTCATTTCTAAATATCTACCATTGCAGGCTCATTCCTGTGACAGTAGTCCAAATTTATATGTAAAGTATGAAAGTAGGACAGTGAGGAGAGCTGAGACAAAGAAAACCAACAAATTTGAAATGTGCTTCTACGTGATTGTCTTATGGATGTGATTCTCCTCCAAAAAAGACAAATTGGGGGTGAGGGGGTCGTAGAACAAATTTAGTGCAGAATTCTCTCTAGAAGCCAACATGATCTAATGAGAGCTATCATACTTTGTCTATATTATGGGACAACATGACTCAGTTTAAAAGAACACGATATTTGATCTAGTTGAAAGCAGTAGGAAAAGTTGGTCACCACACTAGTGAGGTCAGTGAAGGGTGCCATAGCTGTGAGACTGCAACACCTGAACAAAGCTGTTGAAGACCTAGAGCCATGGCAGTCTCTCTGTCATAGAGTTGAAACTAACATAATAATGACATAGGGGGCATAATGGAAGCAAGCTTTTGAAAATGGCTAATTGTAAATAATTTAGAGGATCAATTTTAATTGAATTTTATTGCTTTTACCAATAAGAGCAGATTCTAGGATGCTTTAGTGGTACTATATGTTTTAATTGTGGTAATGTTTTATACTTGCATAGGCGATGTTCTGAGCTATATTTAATATGCTTTATTGGGATTATTTTATCTTTTAATTAAATTTTTATTGAAAGTTTTGAATACATACAGATGCAAAAAAAGGGGAGGTGGTTTTGGGGGAGGGGGGAGTGTGGGTATAGGGAGGGATGGGGGGGTAGGAGGGGGTAAGGGTTAGGGGCGGTGAGGAGGTTGTTTGGTCCGGGATCTGGGAAGGATAGTAATGGGTAAGGGTGATGAGAAAAGATAGAGATAGGGGTAACTTGTTTTCTTCTAAGTTCCTTGTTCATGGGTGCTTCTTGTTTTTCTCGTACAGTCTCGGTCCTTGTAAAGCTGGACATTTCAAGTCATCTTTTTAGGCTCTTTTTCCTTCTTTTTCCAGAGACGGGTCTTCATAACCCTCTTGGTATAAAAGCAATCTGTTGTTTTTAGTTTTTGTCCTTTTTTTAAAAAACTCTTTTCCTTAGCCTTCAAAATCTTTCCAGTATTTGGTGTCCATTGTCCGTTCCTTGTCTTTTAGTGTAGCTGGATCTGTACCTTTTCGTTTTCCTCGGCTTCCTTTCTAACCGTTCTCTTTAGGAGATTCGAGGCCTTTTATATCCATCCCCAGGATGCCACATCTCGTAGGCCTAAAATACGCCTCTAGAGAGTAGGGGCAATTTTTCTTTAGGTTTTTCTTTCTTCCTTGCTGGGTTGTTCTCATCCAGCTTCTCTTCCTATTGGGCTGCATCCCAGTCTTTTTGTTTTCGCTCTTATCTGTATCCAGGATGGGGCTTTTAGGTGTTGCAGCGGCCTCTTGGTTTTTCCCTCTTCTCTTATTTGGGGGCAGAAGTTTTAGGGCCCTTCAAGTCATTCTTGCAACTTCCAGTGAAACTTCCTCCCTATTTTTGGAGTGAGGTCCTCTTTCTTCTGATATTTCTTGCGGTTTTGTATTCTCCTTCCCTCTCTTCTCTCTACCTTCATGTATTGTTGCGTTTTCCCCCTTGACCTGTGGTGCGTCCTTTCCATCACCATAGAGGGTCAGCAGCTCTGGCATTGTGGGGAGCGCCTCTTTGGTTGGTTCTGTTTTTGCACGTTGGGAGTGCTCCCGGATCGTTCCCATTTGCTTTTCTTGCCGAGACATTATGGCATCCATCTTCCGTAGGCATCCGTCTTGAGCTTCCCCTTTTCGCGCAGTTCTGCAAGGATGTCCCTCAAAGTTATTCCTTCCTCCTCTGGTCCCTCTTCTTGCATTATCCTCCGCTTCTTTTGCTCTTGAGGTCCATTCATGCAGTGCCGACATAATTCTATTGTCAGTTGTGCTGTTCCCTGTTTTACTATTGGAAAAATGTCCTTTTCCCTCTCCCAAGATGGCGCTCCCGCCAAAAAGCTCTTCTTCTTCCCTGCTCCTAGGACTGTGAGAGCTCATCCGCATTTTGGCTCCCTTTAGCTCTTTTCCTCCCGTTCCCTCTGCCTTTGCCAGGGATGGTTGACTGCCCCTCTGTGTGGCCTGCTTGCTGGGCCTTTGTGTCTCTTTTGTTGGGGGCCCGATCCCCGGAGGGGGGGGGCTTCCGTGGGCTGTTGGGGTCCCTGCTGCTCGTCCTCGCTCTACCCCTCTGTCTCTCTTATATCGGGGTTCATGTGATCATGGGAGGGACAGGCCTTCCTTTTTTAAGTGATCTCCACCGCCCCTAATATGTGTGCTGACTTCCCAGCACTCACATTTGTTCATGCCCGTCTCCTCCTCCTCTTTTGGCCCCGATCTTGGTGGGCTGGGCTGGGCTGGCAGTTACTGCGGGTCGTCCCCCGCTTCCCGTCCCTCAACCCGCTTGCCACCTCGGCTGAAGGCCGGACTCACTCGATCTCCCCCTCTTGAGGAGTCAGCGGCACCTTCCCTACGGCTTCGCAATCCCTTTAGACGTGGCTTCGTCTCTGGGAGGGGGCGCAAATCGCCCTCCGGTCGAGGAGACAGTTGGCACTCTGAGGAGCCTCAGAGTGTCCGTCCTGCCGCCATCTTTGCCCGCCGAGTCTCCTGGGATTATTTTATCTATGTATTGTGTATTATTTATTTATATCCCGCCCCTCAGTCCCAAATAATAATAAATAAAAGCTTTATTTATTATTATTTGGAGGAAAATATATTAGAGGCAAGTATGAAGTATTTTGGCCGGATAATGAAAGGCATAGAGAAGATAATGGTCCTGGAAGAAATTGAAGGAAAAAGGAAGAGGGGCCAACCAAGGATGAGATGGGTGGATGGTATCCTTGAAGTGACTGGCTTGACCTTGAAGGAGCTGGAGGTGGCCATGGCTGACAGGGAGCTCTGGAATTGGCTGGTCCATAAGGTCCAGAGTCAGAAGCAGCTGAACAAATAAATAACAACTTTATTTGTTGTTGTTGTTGTTGTTAGTACACACAGTTCCCATTGATAGAAATCAGGGACAGGAGTGTATAGCACCTTAGTGAACCACATTTTAGATGTTCTTGCATTTTGTACATTGCTCTCTAGAGGTGAAGAATGCCTTGTGAAAGGTGCAAATGAAAAAAATGCACCTGCAAACAGGAGGTATTTGAGGGAGGCAAATGTAATACCGATCTTCAAGAAAGGATCCAGAGGTGATCCAGGAAATTATAGACCAGTCAGTTTAACCTCACTTCCAGGCAAAGTGATGGAAACCATTATTAAAGAAAATATTACTAGGTACATAGAAGAACAGGCATTGCTGAAAGAAAATCAACATGGTTTCTGCAAAGGCAAATTTATTATATTTATTATTTATTTATTATTTCGCATTTGTCTGTCGCCCCCCAACGGCTCGCGACTTACAACAGTTCGTAAAATACAATTGTCAGATAACTCATAATAACTCACAGTAATACCATTAAGATGGAATTACAATTAGAACAGTTGAAGCAACAAATGGAGTCGCAGTGGGCTGACAGCTAGGTGGTGTGAGCTAAAGTTTAGCTAACTCCGAAGGCTTGTTGGAACAGCAATGTCTTAACTGCTCTCCTGAACGGGAGGAGGCCCTGGGTGGCACGGATGCCGGTGGGCAGTGCGTTCCACATGGTAGGGGCTGCAACAGAGAAAGCCCGGCAGCGGGTTGCGGACAGATGGTAGGTCCTCACATTAGGGATGACCAGGAGGTGTAGCTCTTCGGAGCGCAGTGATCTGGTGGGATGATATGGGATAAGGCGGTCCCGCAGGTACACTGGCCCCAGACCATGTAAGGAAGGGCTTATGTAATCATGTCTTACTAACTTGTTAAAATTCTTTGAGGGTGTAAATAAACACATAGATAAAGGGGACCCAATTGATATTGTTTACCTTGACTTTCAAAAGGCTTTTGACAAAGTCCCTCACCAAAGGCTCCTAAATAAGCTCTTCAGCCATGGAATCAGAGGACAGGTCTTGTCCTGGATTGGAACCTGGCTAAACTGTAGGAAACAAAGGGTGGTAATAAATGGACATTTCTCTGGGTGGAAAGAGGTGAGAAGTGGCGTACCCCAAGGTTCAGTTTTGGGTCCGTTACTTTTTAATTTATTCATTAATGATCTGGATGTAGGAGTGAATTCTGAGGTAGCAAAGTTTGCAGACGACACTAAATTGTTCAGGGTAGTTAAAAATGAAACTGATTGCAAAGAGCTCCAGAAAGATCTCTCGAAATTGAGTGAATGGGCAACAAAGTGGCAAATGCATTTAACCTAAACAAGTGTAAAGTCATGCACATCGGGGCAAAGAACCCCAACTACACCTACCAATTGATGGGGTCAAAGCTTTCCGAGACAAACCAGGAAAGGGATCTTGGGGTTTTGGTGGACAGCTCAATGAAGATGTCAATCCAGTGCGCAGCAGCAGTGAAGAAAACAAATTCTATGCTAGGCATGATCAGAAAGGGAATCAAAAATAGGTCAGCAAATGTTGTATTACCTCTCTACAAATCTATGGTAAGGCCACATTTGGAGTACTGTGTACAATTCTGGTCTCCGCACCTTAAGAAGGATATAACGGAACTGGAAAAGGTACAGAAAAGGGCAACAAGAATGATCGAAGGGATGGAGCGGCTCCTTTATGAAATCAGGTTGCAACGCCTTGGTCTTTTCAGCCTTGAAAGACGGCGTCTAAGAGGTGACTTGATCGAAGTGTATAAAATCATGCATGGGATAGAAAAGGTGAATAAAGAAAATTATTTTCTTTGTCACAAAACACTAGGGCTAGGGGCACTCCCTGAAGCTCCAAGGTAGGAAAATTAGGACTAATAAAGGAAATATTTCTTTACCCAGAGGGTCATTGGGTTATGGAATTTACTTCCAGAAGAGGTTGTGACAGCTGTCAGCCTGAACAACTTCAAGGCAGGATTAGACAGATTCATGGATGCCAAGTGTATCGGTAGTTACTGAAAAGGACATTCAAGTGCCACCTCGGAGTTGGTTGAGGTAGGCAGGATTTCCCTGGGTACTGGTTGTGGGGGGTCGGGAGCAGGTTAGGGTTTTGCCCTCCCTTCTGCTCGAGATCCCTGTGTACAACTGGGGGCCACTGTGTGATACAGAATGCTGGACTAGATGGGCTGAGGTCCGATTCAGCATGGCTGTTCTTATGTTCTTATGTTCTTATGTATCATATAATCTAAGAAATAAATAGAAACATTGAGCATGCCTTCAGGGCAAAGAAAAAAGAGGAACCTTATCAAAATAGAAGAGATGAAATGCCTTCACAACAATGAGATGAAGACATGCATTTCCCTACTGTTCCTAGTGTCAGTGGATAGCTGAAATCACTGAGCATATGGACTCTATGACTGTGGGTTCATAGCCCGGCATACTCCAATGGTCAAAGACAGCAATGGGAATAGAAGTTTTATTATTTTGGCCCCAAAATGATGTTCGAATAGAATCTGCACTCTCAAAGATCTGACATAACACATTGGAAAATACAAAACACATTTATACATTTCTGACAGATATTCAAAACACCCGAGCCAGCCTCTGATTGGCTGAAAAATGATACAGCTAGGATTTGGGGATCCCATTGGCTAGGGGTTCCCTCTGATATCACTGCTGGTTAGTGTTCATTTGTTGGTTTGAAGTTGGAGTCTGTTTAAAAGTCCACCCCAGAGGGGATGCTGACCATCAGAATGTGGTGTGGCAATATGCAAAACAGTTCATGATTGAATTAATTGCTCAATCCAGTTGACACAAATGGAAGAACTTGGTCAAACAACATAAGTTGTTATGCAGATGGCACAGTTCAGTGTTTGGCAAATGCTGGTAATCTGTGTGCTGATCCTCAGGAGCAGATATCTCCAGACTTTATCAATGAAGCCAGGAAGCTTCTGAATGACTATATGCAATTACAATGGAGGAGGAAACCAGATACACCTTTGGGTACACAAGCAAGCATTAGCATTTGTTAAGTTGTTCAGTTGTTGTTAACTTAGTCCGTGACTTGCGTGCTGAACTGCATAAGCACACATGTTTACACACTGCATAAGTACACATGGTTATATTTCATTACAGAAGATTTATGAATGGCCATGCAAGAATCAGGGATACAAAGTTCATGAAATGGGTATAGGGAGAACACACATATATAGGTGTATGTTCAGGACTGATATTTCATGCACAAAGGAGATATCAAGTATTTTCTATGGAGTCTTTTTCTGAGGTGATCCATGCACATACAAAGGGGTGAGCTTAATGTTTCTGGTGGGTTCAATTGGTCATCAGGTCAAGGAAAGTTGAGATTGTGAAAGAGTAAAAGATAAAAATATATAATATATTAATATTTAATTCATACTTCATGAGATGGGTTTGATGTTTCAACAAGTATTAAGTAGGAGACTGACTCTATAGTAACTCACAAAGTTTTTTTTTTGCTCAGGCAGCAATGAATATTAGGACAAGATTTATCATTGCAATTGGCTGTCTTGGAATTGTGCTTATCTAATCTAATTTATCT
>JARBWK010003484.1:0-12292 GCA_030556195.1 Anolis apletophallus | reverse complement strand
AATGAGAACACAAGAAGAATTAAATAAGAAATTTACAAATGTGTCCTGGTTTCAATATCAAAATCAAGAACTCCTACAAAAGATTATTGTATATTGGGTTTTGTGGATAGATCTTCAGTGTGGCAAAAGATTTTTTTGAAGTGAACAAAAACCATTACCAAAATATATAAACAGTTGCTAGAATGGAGCACAGAGAAAGACAAAATCAAGGATTGTATGGTTACGTGGGCCAGAGATATAGGAAGATCAATAGCACTAAAGGAATGGGAGACAATTTGGAATAAGAAGCTAAATTATACCTATGCATTCGATATGAAAGAAACTTGGACAAAGATGATGTACCCAGGATACATGACACCAAAATGCACTATATGCCTTTGCTAATCTGTGATCTATCTCTTTGTCAATCTTGGCGTCTGAAAGATGATGCCTCCCAGGTAGGTGAACTGCTGAACGGACTTAAGCACAGATGTGCCTATGCTGACGTGGGGATGATGGTGTTCTTCCTGTGGTGCGGGCTGGTAGAGGACTTCCGTTTTCTTCAGGCTGATTTCCAGCCCAAACAGCTCTGCAGCTGCTGCAAAGCAAAATGTTAGGTGCTGCAGGTCTGCTTCTGAATGGGCGACAAGGGCAGCATAGTCAGCAAAAAGCAGCTCATGGACTAGATAGTTTAGTCTTAGTGTGAGCCCTCAGACGGCTTAAGTTGAACAAGCTACCATCAGCATGATAGCGTATATATATGCCATCTTCTTCTTCGAGGTCTGCCATAGCCCTTTGGAGCATCATGCTGAAGAAGATTGCAAATAGGGTTGGTGCAAGAACACAACCTTGTTTCACTCCATTCGTTATGAGAAAGGGCTCCGAGAGAGCATCGCTGTATCTGACTTGACCGCGCTGGCCCTCATGTAACAGGATAATCATTTTGAGGAATTTGGTGGGACATCCTAGACATTCCAGGATCTGCCACAGACCTTTTCTGCTCACAGAAAGGCTTTGGTGAGATCGACAAATGTTACCTTACTGACATGTGAAATAAGTGCCACTGTATTGCATTACACTGAGGGAAATACTTTGCCTTGTAAACACAGTATGACTTTCACAAGTACATGCCACTAGCAGGGTTCCAGCTCCATAATGCCACAATGCCCATTTCAGACCAGCGTTGTGCAAGCATCTCATCCATCTTAGGCCTAGCATTGTCATCCTTCCACCCCCAGATTCCCATCCATCCATCCATCTCCCTTCCATCCATCCCACCCCCCAAGAACAAGGCAGCAGCTGCAAAGGAGATGGGAATCCCAAGACAATAGAACTGTTTCTCCTCCTGACCTTAAGTTGCCCAGGGAGGGCTTCTGCCAAAAGGGTCTTTTCAGTCCCCCAGTGTGGAATTAAACAAAACAAAAAAGAGGGGAGAAAGGGGAGGGTCTTTCTGGGGGTGGGGCAGGACAAAGGATGACACCCAGCCCTCCCTTTCTGCAGGAGGAAAACAACAAAAGCACTGTCAGCTTGCTATTTCCACCATCCGCACTCCATTCCGGTAGCCGGGGTTGACCAGGGTGCCCTCTTAAGCTGCTCAGTAGTTTCAGGGTTCAACTTAGCTTTCCATTTCAAGAGTGTTGCGGGTGAACAGGAAATACAAAACAACCCAAGTGAGAGGCTTAGATGCTAAAAACAACAGTGGGGAACTGGCCATTTGTTTTCTGAATGTGCCATAGACCAGTGTTTTTCAACCTTTTTTGAGCCGCAGCACATTTTTTACATTTACAAAATCCTGGGGCACACCACCAACCAAAATGACACAAAATTACACTCTTAACGCACTAATACATATAGTTAATATGTTTTTTAATGTATTTATACACTCAGTGTGAAACCTGAGCCTGTTTCGATGAATACAACATAGATATCCTGGCAGGCATGGCAGAAAGACACAAACTTCACACATAGAATTCCCATAACCAAGAGAAAATACTATAAGAGTTTGGTGGGCATTGACCTTGGGTTTTAGAGTTGTAGTTCACCTATATCCAGAGAGCACTGTGGACTCAAACAATGTTGGATCAGGACCAAACTTGGCATGAATACTCAATATGCCAAAATGTGAACACAGATGGTGTTTGGGGAAAATAGACCTTGACATTTGGGAGTTACAGTTTCTGGGATTTATAGTTAACACACAATCAAAGAGCATCCTGAACTCTTGCAACAATGGAATTGAACCAAACTTGGCATATTCTTCTATCCAGAATCACAATGTTGGAAGGAGGCTCACCACTTTAAGGTCCCTCAAACAGGCATGGGAAAACTTCGGCCCTCTGGGTGCTTTGGACTTCAACTCCCACCATTCCTAACAGCCTGAGGCCCTTTCCTGCTTAAGTGGCTGAAGGGGAAAAAGGAAAAGGGCCTGAGGCTGCTAGGAATGGCGGGAGTTGGAGTCCTAAACACCTGGAAGGTCCAAGTTTTCCTAATCCAGCTTTCGACAGAGACCTCTTCCTCCCCCTCCCCCTTCGCGCCCTTTCTTCCCCCTCCTGCCAAACACTTACTTTTTCTTCTACACTGCCGCTTCTGCCGCCATTTTGATCCGAGGGGGTAGCGTGAGCGTGTTCAGGAGGGGAGGAGGGAGGGAGCAAGACGTGACCCACGTGGGCGCTACTGCGTAGACCCGCCCCAAAGCAAAGCGAGGCAAAGCGAGCAGAGCGAGGCTGGGAAGAAGGGAGCCCGAGGGGAGAAGAAAAAGTGTTCGCATATCTTGTTGACTGGTCCCCAAACCAAGACTTTGAGTAGCACCATTTAGAAGTCAATAATATTTTTTTTAATTCAGTATCTTTTAATTACTGTTTATTAGTAATTCAGATGGTACTTTCAATATGCATCTTAACATGTAGGATGAATATTCTTTTTTTTAGAAAATCTTTATTACATTTTCCTTTAAAATCATAGAGCATTTTTGACACAACCGAGGTGAACTGGGTCCCGACCCCAACCTGGGCCCGGCTACATCTCCTGTCTCGTTGTTTTCTTGTGTCGAAAACGTCTCGATAGGGGGTGGGAAAGGAAAGAGGGAGGTGTGGTGGGTAAGAAGGGAGAGGGGGGAAAGGTAAGGAAGGGGGTGTATAGAAAACGGGAATTTAAAAAGAAAAAGGGTGATGGGGCAGAACTACAACTAAATTTTTCATTCCTCTCTATTATTTCCCATTTTTCGAAGGTCTCTGAGAAGGTTCAGGCTAACAGGAAGTACCTTATCTTTAATTACTTCATTCTCCCTTCCCCCCCCCCTCCCTCTTCTTTTCCGGTGGGCTATCTACATGTTGTTTTGCCGGTTCACTTTTAGTTATACATTAAATCAAGATCAAAATCATATTCCTTTTTACAATATTTTACAAAAATTTCATAGCTTTTCTTTTGTGACTCTTCTTTTTTGAGATTTTCTCTCAGTCTGTCCGTCATTCTTTCCATTTGGATAGTGTCCACTACCTTAAGAATCCACTCTTCTTTTGTAGGACCTTCCGCAGATTTCCAGTGCTTCGCGAAGATCATTTTCGCAGCTGTTGTAATCAAAATAAAAATATTTTTTTCTACTTTGTCCATTTTGGGGTCGACTATCCCTAAAAGAAAGTTTTCTGGCTTCTTACTTACATTTTCCCCCAGCATTTTTATCAATTCCCTATGTATCATAGCCCAGAACTTTCTGGCTCTCTTACATAGCCACCACATATGGAAGTATGTTCCGCTTTTTGCCTTACAATGCCAACAGTGTGGGTTGGGTGTCTTATATATTCTGGCGATCTTTTCCGGGGCTAGGTGCCATCTATATAATATTTTCACCCAGTTTTCTTTATAGCTTTGGCTATATGATATATTTACATTTTTCCTCCATATTGCCTTCCATACCTCCGGTTTTATAATATAGCCGATATTTCTAGACCATTTTATTACGTGATCCTTCCCTTGTGCCTGTTTCCCCTCCCATTCTTGAAGTATTTTATATATTTTACTTATTAATTTTTGCTTCTTATTTAATAATATTTCCTCTAAGTCATTATATTGATGGCTAAAGCCTGTTTTTTTGTCTTCCTTATATATATTATTTATCTGAAGATATGGGAACCAGCTCAACTTTTTACTCTCTTCGTCTAGCTGTTGTCTAGATTTTAACACAAAATCGTTTCCGTCCCAGTAAAGTAGCTCCTTATAAGATATCCATTGATTATCCTCAAGCTGTCTAATCCGAAATGGCTCAATTGGAGACGTCCACATTGGTATGGTGTTCTTTTTTATTTTATAGTATTTTTCCCATACTTTTATAAGCGTACTTCTTATATAATGATCTTTAAAACTAGAGTCTATTTTGATTTTATTATAACAGAGGTATGCGTGTAATCCGAATTTTAAATTAAACCCTTCCAAGTTCAATAGCCTATTATTGTCCAGACAGAGCCATTCTTTTAGCCATAATAAGCAATTCGCATAAAAATATAATTTTAAATTTGGGACTCCCAGTCCTCCATTTTCAGCTCTTTCTTGCATATATTTTAGCCTAACTCTAGGCTTTTCCCCGGACCATATAAATTTGGATAGTATTCTGTTCCATATATCCAATTGTTTATCATTTTTAATTATAGGTAATGTATTAAACAGGAAATTTATCTTTGGAAGAATAGTCATTTTAACGGCCGCGATTTTTCCAAGTAGAGATAAATTCAATTTCTCCCATGTTTTTAAAGTGTTTTGTATCTCGGCCCACTTAACTATGTAATTATTTTTGTATAATTCTGAATTTTTAGGGGTTAAATGTATCCCTAAATATTTGACTTTATTTGTTATTGTGATACCCGAGATATTTTGTAATTCCTGTTTGTCTTCTTCTTTCAGATTCTTTGTTAATATTTGCGTTTTTCCCCTATTTATTTTAAAGCCCGAGCTTTTTCCATTTTTTTTAATTATTTTCAACCAATGCATTATCCTATTCTTTGGATCTTCTAAAATTTGAACTAAATCATCTGCGAATGCTTGTATTTTTATACTTTCTTTTTTAATCTCTAACCCCTTGATCTCTTTATCTTGTCTTATCTCTTCTAATAATAATTCCAAAACCATAATAAATAGTAGGGGAGACAAGGGGCAACCTTGTCTTACCCCTTTTTGAATAGTTATCTTCTCTGTTTTTTTGTTATTTATTATAATTCTTGTATACTGTTCAGTATATATAGCTGAAATAATATTCTTAAACTGGTGGCCCATGTCCAGTTCCTCTAATAACGTGGAAAGAAAATACCAATTTACCCTGTCGAACGCCTTTTCGGCGTCGACGAAAATAAAGGCGACCTCCCTATCTATGATCTTATCGTAATATTCTATGGCATTTAATAATAGTCTTACGTTCGTATATAGATGTCTTCCCGGGAGAAAACCGTTCTGGTCTCTCTTAATCCATCTGCATAAAAATAACTTTAATCTTTCCGATATAATTAACATAAAAATTTTATAATCGATATTTAATAACGATATCGGTCTATAATTTGCGGGGTCTAGAGGATCCTTTCCGGGCTTATGTATTAATACCGTATTTGAATCTTTCCATGATTCAGGGAGTATTGCTTTATTTAGAATATCGTTAAAAACCTTTAAGAGTATATCTATTATTTCTTCCTGAAAAGCTTTATAATATTCTGCCGAATATCTGTCTGGTCCTGATGATTTCCCAATTTTTATTTTGTTTATTGCTTTTTAATTTCTTCTTTTGTTATGGGTATATTCATTTTTTCCCTGTCTACTTCAAGTAATTTTTCTAATTTCTTTCCAGAAATATACGCTTCCACTTCCTCTGAATTTATATTTTCTTTCTCATACAATTTAGAAAAAAAAAGTTTCAAATATTTTTCTAATTTCTTCCTCTTTAGTATATTCATTTCCTCCTATCTTCAACCTTGTTATCATATTTTTTTCCTTTTTTCTTTTAACTGCCACGCTAACAATTTTCCTATTTTATTTGCTGATTCAAAGTATTTTTGTTTGCTGGCTCTTATGTTCTTCTCAATTCTTTCCATTTCGTATACCTCCAGTTGTTTATTATATACTTTTAATTCATTTATCTTCTTCTTGTTGTTTGGTTCTGATTTTAAAATTTTCTCTGCATCCGCTATTTTTTAAAGTAATTCACTGGTTTTTCTGAGGATACCTTTTTTCCTGATGGACTGTTGTTTAAGAAAATAGCCTCTCATAAAAGCTTTGCTCGTGTCCCATATTATATTATATTTTTGGTTGTCTTGGCAGTTTATTTCAAAAAATTCTTTTAGTATTTTTTACTCTCCTCCAAAATTTTTTCATCCTTCACCATACCTTGTGGAAATCTCCAATAGAACTCCCTCTCTTCGTTAAATAATTCCATCTCAATCTGGCTGTGGTCCGAAAAAAATCTGGGTAGTATCTTGGTTTTTTTAAGCTGTAAAATTAAATTTTGGGAGATCATAAAGAAATCTATTCTGGACCAAGACTGATGTCTATTGGAGAAGAATGTATAATCTTTCTCTCTACGATTTAAGTATCTCCATGCGTCTTTCAATTCCAAGTTTTTCATCATGTCAAAAAAGGATTTGGGTAGTTTACCCCTCTGATCTCTACTATTTGTTTTTCCTGAACTTTTGTCCATTTGGGGATTTATAATTCCATTGAAATCACCCATTAGAATGTAGCTATCTACCTCACATGCATTTATCTTTCTTTCAATATCTTTAAAAAAAATTCACTTTGGAGTTATTCGGTGCATATATATTACATATAAGAATATTTTTATGATCCTTACTTATACTTACACCTAAGTACCTTCCTTCTACATCAGTAAATAATAGTTTAGGGTTTAACTTTGGGTCAATGTACAAAACTACTCCTTTTTTTTCCTTGGTGGCAGCTACAAATTCAATCCCAAGTTTTTCATTTTTTAAATATTGTATCTCTGAGTCTTTGATATGCGTCTCTTGTAGTGCAATTATATTGGCCTTCTTTTTCTTTATATTATGGAAAGTTCTTTTTCTTTTAGCCCCACTATTTAGTCCATTTACATTCCAAGATAAGCACCTTAGGGTCGTCATCATTAGTTGTCTCCTTCCTCTTCCTCCTCCTCTATTTCCTCCTCGTCATCATATTTCTTTCTGTTGACTTCAATTTGATCCTCCTCCGTTTCTCCCTCCTCCTTTTCTGACGTATTTCCATCATTTACCATTTGGTTTAATTCCTTGTCATCGAAAAATCTTCTTTGAGTGTCTTCTTTATTTTCTCTAGGGCTGCCTCTTAACTCTTCGCCAAATTTTTGTAGAAAATGATTAGCTTTTTCTTCGGATGTGATCCAATATTGTCTTCCTCTATAAGTGATCATCAGGCCTTCTATTTTTTCCCATCTGTATCTAATTTTATTTCTTTTTAGTATGTCCGTTAGGAAATAATATTTTCTCCTTCTCTCCATGATTTCCGGTGGCATCTCCTTCAAAATCATTATTTCCTTGCCTTTGTACTGTCCATTTCTATTTTTCTTCCAGCGTAGAAGGTCGTCTCTGATACTTTTCAGCGTATAAGTTGTTATCACATCTCTGGGCGTTTTGTTTCTCCTAGAGTATGCCGAATTAATTCTGTATACCCTATCTATCTTTCCATCTAGGTAGGTCTCAGGTGTGTCCAAAATCTTTGCTGTTATGGCTGTTATTATATCTTTTAATTTTTCTTGCTCCTCCTCTTCTATCCCTCTAAAACGTATCTGATATTCCCTCTGTGAATATTCTAACTGTAGGTGTCTATCTTCCATTTCATTAATTTTTGATTCTGTTTCATTTACTTTCTCCATGTTAACTCTTTGTTTTTTCTTTAAGTCATTACAGTTCTTCTTTAAATCTCCTATTTCTTCTTTCATTTCATTCATCTTCGTATTCATCTCTTGTACGTCTTTTTTCATATCTTTCATCTCACCTTTTATATCTTTCAGATCTCCTTTCAATTCATCTTTCATTTTTTTTCTGTCTTCGTCCCCTCTTTGTATAAGTTTCCTAATGTCTTTCATTTCTGCCAGCAAGTCTTTTAGGACACTCTCTCCGTATCCTCCTATCCCAGCTCCAGAATTCCTACGTACTGCTTCCATTTTCTTTTCCTTTTCTTGGCGTCCTCTTGTAGCCATGTTGATCATCTGCTTTATTTTCTCACCAGTATTATTCCCTCAAAGTATATTCAGATGTAATCAGGATGTACTGTCGATTTTAGTCTTTTTTTTGTTTGTTGTTGTTATTATTATTGTAATATACTTTATTCTTCACCTTGCCAATTTATTATTATTCTTTGCTTGCTGTGAATTCCTGTATGTCTTGGCCTTGTTGATGTTATGGGGGGGGGGGGGTTTCCTATCTGATATTCCCCACTAAACTTATCTTTCCTTAGTATTTCTTGATCTTCCTTAATCTTCCTTTCTATCTCTTCAGTAGCTATCTTCTGCCAATTCCTTCACTCCTTCGTTTCTCTCCTCCTTAAATTTCTTTTGGTTCGTCGCCTTGTTTAATCTCTTACGTCTCTCCGCGCTCAGATAGTTTCCCCCTCTTCCTTAATCTCGTCTCTCCCCCTTTATTCCCACTTTACCTTCGTCACTTAATTGGTTTTGGTCAGTGCCTGTAGCCGTTCTTTCGCTTGCCGTTTGCCGCTATTTTCACCTTCTGTACTTTCGTACCTCTATATAATCTCCTTCTTACTCGGCTTCCGGTTCCGGGTTTCCCAGATTCTGTTTTTACGTCGCTTTTCTGTATTCTTCTCTTTAGTAGCTCTTTGATACCTCCGTAGGCCGCTACGTCACTACGTCGTTTATGCCGTCACTACGTCGCCGGCGTTATCCCGCCTCCTCCTCCAACCGCGCCGCTTTTTAAAGTGAGATAGCCCTTTTTCTTGAAGTCAATTTCTTATTTTCTTTAATGAAGTATCTGTTCCTTACTTTCTGCCTCCTTCCCCTCCTCGTTCGCCTTCCAAGCTCTTCTTTTATCAGTCTTTCTTTCGCCAATTTTACAGTTCTGCCCGTGTGCAGGTCCGGCGGACGGAGAGTTCCTCAGTCGTTTGTCTGAGTTGCCGGAGAGTGTTTCCTTCGGGTCTTCTTCGCCCTTGCCTCTCTCTATCCCCCTTGAGGGGGGTCAAGTGGGACACTAGGGACTGGGTTAGACCCTGGCCCTTTGAGTCTTTCACCTCAGACTCTATGGGGGGATTTTACCTCCCAAACACTCTCAAACGGCTTCGTCCCCGGGAGCTTCCCTGAAACGCGTCCTCTCCCTCCTCTTGCCGGAACCGGAATCACATGTAGGATGAATATTCTGTTAATAAAGATTTATTCATTTAAAACCTCTAAAAAGGCAAAGAAAAAAAGAAAAAAGAAGTCAATAATAATAACACAGTACTAATAACACAGTACTAATAACAACCTCATTCTTCTACACCCTGTTTACACTTCTGGAGGGTTTGGATTTTTGAATGCAATGAAACACATTGCTTAAAAGCAGCCATGCACTACCTTTTAGTCATATTATTGCAATCCATTCTCTGGGAATGGGGCTGGAGTGGTGCAATGGGTTAAACTGTTGAGCTGCTGAGCTTGCTGACCAAAAGGTTGGCAGTTAGAATCCGCAGGATGGGGCGAGCTCCCACTGTTAGCCCCAGCTCCTGCCAACCTAGCAATTTGAAAATATGCCAATGTGAGTAGACGAATAGGTACCACTCCGGCAGGAAGGTTAACGGCGCTCCATATAGTCATGCCGCCCACATGACCAGGAGGTGTCTAGGGACAAGGCAGGCTGTCTGGAGATGAGCACCACCCCAGAGCCAGAGACGAAGGGGAAGCCTTTACCTTTATCTGTGGATCTGTGTTTCATTGTTTCAATGCATTGAATGTTTCCCTTGTGTCTGTATATGTCTGTATATGCTGGACTCCGCCCTGAGTCCCCTTGGGGAGATATGGTGGAATACACATACATTATTATTATTATTACTACTACTACTACTTGCTCTGGACACTTCAAGGCAACATAGACCATTCATACTTTTGTTTCATCAACATGGACCATTCATACTTTTGTTTCCTCTTCACAACAACCCTGGGAGGTAGGTTGGTGAACCACAATCCTCCAGCACAGAGGATCTATTGGAGGTAGACTTGGAATAATTCCTCCATGGGCAGGCCCGGATTAACACTTTTTTGCGCCCTAGGCCACACTTTGGAATTACGCCCCCTTTAAGCCAACCTCCTGCCACCTCCAAGGTCCCTATTCCCACCGGCTGGAAAGCTTCGCTGTGCTCTGAAGGTCTCCTCGGGTGTCTGGAGGCTTGGGGAGAGTGCAGCAGGTGCAAAGGCGCGCACAAGAGAGAAAGAGCGCACGAGAGAATTGAACAAAATCCTACCAGGATTGCTGCCCAGTTAATGGTCATCCATTTGATTTCTGATTTGTGATCATCAAGAGCTTCAGTCATACAAACACAAGGGGTAGTCTCCATCTCTGGAGCTTTTCAGGCAGAGGCTGGATGGCCGTTTGTTGAGAGTGTTTTGATTGCGTATTCCTGCACAGCAGAGGATGGCCCAGATGGCCTTGCAGTCTCTTCCATGATTCTAGGGCAGTGTTTCCTCAAGCTTCCTAATGCTGCGACCCCTTAATACAGTTCCTCATGTTGTGGTGACCCCCAACCATAAAATTGTGTTTGTTCCTACTTCATAACTGTAATTTTGCTACGGTAATGAATTATAAAGTAAATATTTTCTTTCCCTGGACCCAATTTGGTATAAATACCCGATACGACCAAATTTAAATACTGGTGGGGTTGGGGTGGGGAGGATTCATTTTGTCATTTGGGAGTTGTAGTTGCTAGGATTTATAGTTCACCTACAATCAAAGAGTATTCTGAACTCCACCAACAATAGAATTGAACCAAACTTGGCACACAGAACTCCCATGACCAACAGAATATACTGGAAGGGTTTGGTGGCCATTGACCTTGAGTTTTGGACCAAACATGGCATGAATATTCAATATTCCCAAATGTAAACACTGGTGGAGTTTAGAGGAAACAGACCTTGACATTTGGGAGTTGTAGTTGCTGGGACTTATAGTTCACATACAATCAAAGAGCATTCTGAACTCCACCAACGATAGAATTGAACCAAACTTTCCAAACAGAACCCACATGCCTTGAAGGGACTCACTGGCATGAGCCTCCCTCCAGCCTCGCTCGCTCTCCCTCACCCGCTCATGCGCACCATGTTCACCTACAATAAAAGAGCATTCTGAACTTCACCAAAGATGGAATTGAACCAAACCTGGCACACAGAACTCCCATGACCAACAGAAAATACTATAAAGGTTTTGTGGCCATTGACCTTGAGTTTGGGAGTTGTAGTCCACCTACAGTACATCCAGAGAGCATTGTGGACTCAACAATGATGGATCTGGACCAAACGAATACTCAATATGCCCAAATGTGAACACTGCTGGAGTTTGGGGAAAATAGACCTTGACATTTGGGTGTTGTAGTTGATGGGATTTATAGTTCCCTCCAGCCTTGTACATTCTCCCTCACGCACACATGCTCACTATACTGCCATGCACCAAGCATGCCTGCTCTCCCCTTCCCACTTTGAGTCTCAGAAACAGCCCTCCTCTTGGCTGAGAGGCCGACCAATCACAGCAGAGAAGGTCTTTTGGTGGGAGGATTTGCCGTCTGTTTCCAAAAAGGATGAGAAGGTCAGACAGAGAGATCTTCAGCCTTCTCTGCCAAAGGGGTTCCTGAGACCATCAGAAATATGGTTTCTGATGGTCTTTGGCGACCCCTCTGAAACCCCCTTGTGACCCCCCCCCAGGGGTCCCGACCCCCAAGTTGAGAAACGCTGCTGTAGACGCACCCCCGGACCCTGAAACACCTTTTCAACCCAGAACAGTGAAGGCGACGCGCCTTGCTTACTACTTCGTTGGTTTGAAACTGCTGATGTGTCATAGGAGCATTCCCTGACTTTTTTTTTATTTCAGTGGTATTTGCTACTTGTAGCATTTTTCCATTAATGTTCCTGGCCACCCGCCTGGGACAAGAGAGCAAGTGGAGCCAGGCATATCTATTTTTATTTTATTTTCTTGGTTCACCCACTGCCATTAACTTCAATGAAGCTGAACCGCCTTAAGCCGAAGCACTTTGGCTTCTGTGAATAGTCAATGAGGATAAGACCATATTTCCCTCTTTACTGGCTGCCCGGATCTCAGATCAATACGGGAGGACAGAGATCACATAAACGTTACAT
>JARBWK010003483.1:0-12296 GCA_030556195.1 Anolis apletophallus | reverse complement strand
ACCAAACAGGAAAAAATTAGCTCCCGATATATAAAGAGAAGTCACCAAACAACATCTAGAAAACACCAAACAGGAAAATTAGCTCCCGATATATAAAGAGAAGTCACCAAACAACATCTAGAAAACACCAAACAGGAAAATTAGCTCCCGATATATAAAGAGAAGTCACCAAACAACATCTAGAAAACACCAAACAGGAAAATTAGCTCCTGATATATAAAGAGAAGTCACCAAACGACATCTAGAAAACACCAAACAGGAAAATTAGCACCTGATATATAAAGAGAAGTCACCAAACGACATCTAGAAAACACCAAACAGGAAAATTAGCACCTGATATATAAAGAGAAAGCACCAAACGACATCTAGAAAACACCAAACAGGAAAATTAGCACCTGATATATAAAGAGAAGTCACGTATCCAGTATTTGCTTCAATCAATTTATTTTTCATTCATTTAGAAGTCATTCAATAGTAGAAATAATAAATCTTCCCAAATGGGGATGTGGAATTCTTTAAAGAGGTATTCAAAATAATCTATCGCAAAGCAATCTGTTCCGGAAAGTAGTGTTTATCTCAGCATTCATATTCACTCAAAATATAGATATATTTATAATCCGGAGCGTCAAGCTTAGAAGGTCGACGGACTAAGTATCCAAAGGCCTTGCCGTTTCGCCAGGGGGACCTGGCTTCATCGGGACCCCAAAGAATAGCATTTATTTATAGTTCCACTGGTCCGATAATCTATAATATGAAATAAAATGTAGTACAGACTTAACAGCATGTTATAGGTCAAATATGCCCGCCATATGTACAGGACAACCCTTGAAAAAGGCTTAAGGTTATATACATACCAATCTTTTAAATCAACGTAAACATATTTCTGTGTGGGCGCAGCCACTGCTTCACAAGGTAGTCAACGGACAACACATAACACCGGAGGGCTCGGTTACATACACTCCTAATAAGCTCCAGGTGAAACCTACTCCAAAATTTCACTGATTGAAAGAGAATCATTATGGCCTAGAGGTAGCTCGCTTTTTAGGGAATGAATCCAGAATACTTCTCTTTGATGTAATAATTGTTTATGATCCTGGTATGGTCGTGGTGAGGTTACTTCTAATACTAAGATTTTAAAGTCATCAAAGTTATGATGCTGTTTGAAATGCATATAGAGCGGAGAAGATTCATTTCGGGTTTTAAATCTTGAACGATGTTCTTGCGCCCTTGTACGCAAGTCACGCCCACTTTCTCCAATGTAATATTTCAAACATGGGAAAATCAAACAATAAATAATATTTTTACTGCCACGTGTGGCTCCTGTGCGTAATTTGAAGGTGTGTTTTCCTTCCAGGTCGGTAATGGTTTCCTGAGTGGAGATGTGTTTGCATATGGTGCAATGGTAACAAGGTTGAGTATGTGTTTTGCCTTTAAATGTATGTTGGGGAATTCTGTGATCAGCATGAATTAACAATTGTTTTAGATTAGATGTTCTTTTGTTAGCTATCATCGGGGGATTTTCCAATCCTGGAATGGAGCTCACAATGGGCCAGTATTTACGTACAATTTTAGAAATACAGTGGGAGTGCGGGGTGAAAGTCAAGGGCCAGATAATACGTTCACAGGGTGTTTTAGGGCGGTGACGAAACAGGTCTTCTCTAGGGATGTTACGAATCTTGTTTAAAGATTTGTATAAAATCGAATTGGGGTATCCCCTTTCTTTGAGTTGGGCTATCAAAGCCGCAGCCGATTGTTCAAAATCTGCCTCTCTCGATGAGGCGGGTTAGCTGGGAGAACGGGAGATTGTATTTAAGGGAGTGGGTATGATAGGATTTGAAGTGCAAATAGGAATTACGGCTAGTTGGTTTACAATAATTTTTCACACTCAAGGTGTTCTGATCACGGTATATCGTTAAATCCAAAAAGGTAATACTCTGGGTGTTTTGTTCAAAAGTAAATTTGATGGATGGATTCCATGTGTTAAAGTAACTCATGATTGACTCAATGTCGCCCTCTCCTGACCAAATAAAGAAAACATCATCATTATAACGGTGGTATTGCCTAATGGGTGCTGTCATTTCAGAATCTGGGTACAGAAATTGCAATTCTAAATCAGACATGTACAGATTGGCGACACTTGGGGCAAAAGATAGTCCCATGGGAATTCCGCCATTTTGGACATAGAAACAGCCATCAAAAGTAAAATAATTGTAATCAAACACAATGTCAACCAATTCCATAAGAAATGCAGTAGGGGGGGTGCGGGGAGTGGGGCGGGAATCCAAAAGGTTATAGATTACTGTCCTGGCTATCTTCAAATCAATATTCGTGTACAAAGAGACAATATCTGCAGTAATTAACACATCGTTATCTTGCAATATAATCCCATCAATTTTGGAAATCAAATGACCCGTATCCTTCACAAAGGCGGGTGATGTAGTGACAAATTCTTGTAGAATAGTGTCTAGGAAGATAGCGAGGGGTTGTAATAAAGTGTTGGTCACGGTGATGATTGGGCGCCCGGGCACCGGAAATTTTTTTTATGAGTTTTTGGCAACAAATAAAACTTTGCGATGGCTGGATGGCGGTTAATGAGGGCGGTCCCCAGTTGGGAAGAAATAAATCCTTTTTCAACCCCAGATTGAACTGTACGGATGATCGTATTCAGAAAAGCTTT
Source organism: Anolis apletophallus (assembly GCA_030556195.1). NCBI lineage: Eukaryota > Metazoa > Chordata > Lepidosauria > Squamata > Anolidae > Anolis > Anolis apletophallus. Next base: position 9,619 of record JARBWK010003483.1, on the reverse strand, counting down.
GGTAGGGTCATTGGGAATTCGAGTGTAGAATGCCGTATTTGCTAGTTGTTTCTCCGCCTCTAACATATAATCTCTCCGATTTTGAAGGACCAATGCCCTATCTTTATCAGCAGGTTTCAATATCACAGATGGGTGTTGTCCCAGTTCCCGGAGTCTTTTAATGTCCTCCCCTGAGAGATTTGCGTTCTGGGTATCGTTTTTATGGTTAATAGAAGCAACTTCTCTTAGAACAGTGGATTCAAATTTTTTTAACTTATCTGATATAACTGGGGGAACAAAAGAACTCTTACCCTTAAGACGGGTCGGAACATCGTCGGCTTGGCGCGAGGGGTGATCCTGAAAATATTCTTTTAGCCGCATCGATCTAAACAGTGTTGCTAGGTCTCGACGGATATTTAATGTAGAGCAGTGTGGAGTATACACAAATGAGATCCCTTTGTCCAAGATCCGGATGTCGCGGGGAGAGAGGGGAAGATCAGATAGGTTGATAATCAAGTTGGAGTCTTTTTGTTTTTGGCCCGGCGAAAATTTTGTTTGGGGAGTTCTTCTGTATTGCGGGGATGTCTGAGGTCGTATCTGGAGCTAGTGTTGGAGGTGGTGGATCCATCCGATAGGCCCGCCGTGTCGTCTGTGCTGGCTCCGGACTGGGTGGGTTTATCTGGAAAGCGAACTTTGCGCTGTGATGGTCGGGTGTATGGGCGAAATTGCCATTGGTAAATTCTATTGTTAGCAAAGTCAGTCTCATCTCGTTTAACCTTGCCCAGCTTCTCTTTCTTGAGTTCTTGGTATAGTTTGTCGCATTCTTGTTGTATCGAATTCAAGTCCGGGAGGTCTATTGGGGGGTCGATCGTTGATTTGATGCTATCAATTTCTTGGTTCAAGGAGGTCATTTCTGCCATGGCTTTTTGAATTATTAAAAGCATCAAATCTTTTGAGCAATGATGAACTATATTTTTCCAATTTGTAATAAACGAAGGATCCGCTTCGTAGACTCCTGGTTTGATCTGGACCCTAAGGCCACGAGGGATTATTTTCCTTTTCACATAGTCCGACAGCGTCGCAATATTTAACTGTACTCTTATTTTCCGGAGTTCTTTGTTGGCAATAGAAGAAATGTTGTTGGCTCTTTCGCTTCCCATGGAGGAAGAGGTGGAGGAAGAGGTGGCGTTGTCATCAAACAGAGAATATAATCTTGTTATTTCAGCTTCTTGTTCCAAATTAAATGAGTCAAAAAAATTCGATTCAGCCATGATGCGCCGTTACTCAGAGAGTAACCACAATGCAGAGTAGGAAAGAGGTTGGGTGAGAGAGCGGGTAGGCCAGGAGGTGAACTTATTAAATGGCTTTTGTCACAGCGAGCTTGAATTCCTGCCTTGCTGTGCCCATGGAATCTCTGGAATGAGGCCAGAGAGGAAGCGCGACCTCTCATGTGACCTCTGGAAGAGGAGGAGTTAGGGGCGGTGACTCCAGGCTGGGAGCCAAGGCACTCTGCCCCTAAGTGACCGCATGGCCAAACAAGAGAGCAAAGACCTTTGCGGGTAAGATGTCGGCCCCTGGGGGCGTCACATCTAGCACACGCAGCGTCTTCTCTAAGGGAGGTGATGGATTCTGGAAGAGGGCTGGTAGCACGGTTACTTGCGGCATATGGAATTTTCTGGAAACCTTGGGTAGAAAGGCTGTGTCTGTTCAAAGTACTACCTTCTCCCTGGCAGGCCCGGATCATGGCGCGAGGAGGAGGAGGAAGGAAAGGGCGGGGCCTCCCCACGGCTCCTCCCTCCCTCCTAAAGCCACCATGCCGGCCTGAAAAGGGCGATTTCAGCCGCTTCTGAGGCCGGCATGACGGCTCCCCGCAAGATCGGCTCCGGGGGTGGGGCTTTCCTTCCTCCTCCTCCTCCTCTTTTTTCTGCAATGCCTCTGTGGGGGAGACCCATAGTGGTGTCTGGCGGAATAGTCTGTGCTTATGCCTTTCCCAAATCTTGATCAAGGAAGCTCTTATATAGTGGTGGCTGAAGTTCTTCTCTACTTTCCTTCGGTCGAACCACAAATAGGCGTGCCACCCGGCTCTTAAGTCATGCCCTTCCAATAACAATAGTTTGGGGTTTTGGGAAAGGCCCATTCTCTCATTGCCATCAGGCCTCATGCTTCATAGTATATCCTGAAATTGGGTAATCCCAATCCCCCTCGTTTTCTCTCATCAGCCATGGCTTTTGTGTTTATCCTTGGCCTTTTGTTTTCCCAGATGAATTTTCTGGTGTCATTTTCCCATTTTTTGAATAGGAGGTCATTCCTTATGATTGGTATTGTCTGAAATAGGAATAGGAGTCTTGGTAAGATTGACATCTTGACTACTGCTACTCTTCCTAATAACGATATTTTGTGATGTTTCCATCTGTCAAAATCCTTTTGTACTGACTTCCACATGGCTTCATAGTTATTTTTCAGCAGTTGTATATTGCTCGCCGTCAGTGTTATGCCTAAATATCTTACTTTCCTCGCTACTAGTAGTCCGTTTTTTTCTTGTAGTGCACCTATTTCCTTTTCGTTCAGATGTTTGGTGAAAAATTTTGTTTTTTGTTTGTTTAGCTTGAATCCGGCTAATTTTCCGAAGACCTCAAATTTATTTATCCAGCCCTCTATGTTGTGGAGGGGGTTTTCTATTATGCAGACGATATCGTCTGCATAGACCTTCACTTTGTATTGTTGTTTCGTGATCTGTGTCCCTCTCAGAGTCTCGTCCCGATTGATTTATCCTACCAACACCTCCATAACTAGAATGAATATTAATGGTGAGAGGGGGCATCCCTGTCTGACCCCTCTGTTTATCTGAATGTTTTTGCGGCTTTCTCCCCTGTTGATTATCAGTGTGGCTTCCTGTTTCTTGTAAAGGGCCTCGATTATATTTTGGAAATAGTAGCCAATATCAATTTCTTTCATGAGTATTTTGATGAAGTCCCAATTAACTTTATCGAACGCTTTTTCCGCGTCGATAAATAGTAAGGCCAGTTTTTTTTTCATTATGGCGTTTGTAATATTCTAGGATGTCGATGATTGTTCTTGTGTTTTCTTTTAAGTGACGGTTTGGGAGGAAGCCCGTTTGGTCTGGTGAGATCCATTCCCTGAGGAATCCTTTGAGCTTGTTTGCTATTATCGCGGAGAAGAGTTTGTAATCCGTGTTGATTAAGGAGATCGGTCTATAGTTCCTGACCTGCTTCATGTCTGTTCCTTCTTTATGTATTAAAGTGATATTTGTTTTTCCCCATGTTTCGGGGATATTTTTTGTCTCTCTAATTCCATTAAATATTTCTAGGAGGATAGGGCTCAGTTCTTTTTTATATGTTTTGTAAAAGACGGCGGTGAAGCCGTCTGGGCCCGGAGATTTATTGGGTTTTAACTCGTCAATGCCTTTCTCAATTTCGGTTAAGGTTATCGGACTGTTCAGGGCCTCTCTTTGTTTGTCTGAGATTTTAGGGATACTCAGATTGCTGATGTATTCTGTTATGGTTTCCTTCGATACCTTTTCTTTTTTATATAATTCCTGATAAAATTTATTGAAGGCCTCAATAATTGCCCCCTCTTGAGTGAGGGTTTTTCCGCCGTCTTCTATTTTAGTAATGAGTTTTTGGTTTTTCGTGTCTTTCAGCTTCTTTGCGAGCCATTTGCCGATTTTATTGGCTTTTTGGAAGTAGTTGACTTTAACGTATCTGAGCTTCCTCTCTACCTCCTCCGTTTGTAGTAGCTGTAATTGTTTCTTTAGCAAATTTAATTTGTTTATAGCTCCTTTGCTTGATGGCTTTCTCTTCAGAATACCCTCTTGTTCTGTTATTCCTTGTATGATTTCCTGCTCCTTTTTGTTTCTTTGTTTATTTTTCCTGCTATTTAGTTGTATGAGATTGCCCCTCATCACGGCCTTCATTGCCTCCCATAGTATTATTTTACTTGTATCCCCTCTTTTATTTATTTCTAAATATTCTTTTAGTTGATTTCCAATAAGTTCCACATCTTGCGCTTCCCTCAATAGGCAATCCTTTAGCCTCCACCTGAATTCAAATTTTTCCCCTGTAAGATTTAGTTCTACTGCACAGTGGTCTGAGAAGAGATTTGATAGAATTTTAACTTTTTTAGTTTGTATGGCCAATTGTTTAGTGACCCAAATCATGTCTATTCGGGTCCAGATCGCGTGTCTGCCTGATAGGAAGGTATAGTCCTTCTCGGTGCTGTTTAGATGTCTCCACGCGTCTACTAGACCCAAGCCCTCCAGTGTTTGAATGAAACGTTTTGGGAGTTGGCTACTTCCTCCCTTTTTTTTCTTTCCTAGAGTAGGCCCAGTTGGTTTGTGGGTTTTGTCTACTGCGATGTCTACCACCCCGTTGAAATCCCCCAAAATAATAAGTTCGTCAAATTCTTGTTCCTCTATCTGTCTCTTAAGCTCTCCAATAAATTTCATTTTAGGCCCATTAGGGCAATAAACATTGCAGACCAATATTTTTTGACAATTAACTTCAATCTTTATTCCCAGGTATCTCCCCACCATGTCTTTAAAAAGTAATTCAGCTGAGAGTTTTGGGTTTACATACGTCGCAACCCCTCTTTTCTTCTCCTCGCTCACCGAGTAGAAGAGGTTCCCCAGTTTGGGTTTGGTCCAATAATTTTGTGTGCCGGCTGGCGATGTGTACTTCTTGGAGGGCAATTATATCATACTTCTGTTTCCTTAGGTATTCAGAGACTCGTTTCCTTTTGTTCGGCGAATTCCAGCCGTTGATGTTATTTGAGAAGATCTTAAGGTTCGCCGTACTGCAGTTCTTCGGAGCTGTCCTTTAGTGAACGTTCTTGGAGGGCTACCAGCTGGTAGTTCTCTGGGGAGAATTTTCGCAGTCTTTTCAGGTTTCTTTGTAGACTTCTTCCCGGGGAGTCTATTTCCTCCAGCTCATCCATTTCTGTTTCTTCGTCAATTTGTCCTTCTTCTCCCCTGAGTGGATCTTTTGATGCCTATGGAGCTGTCCAGAATCCGTGAAGCTCTTCCCACATTCCATGCATGCATGTGGCTTCTCCCCTGAGTGGTCTTTTGATGCCTTTGGAGCTGTCCGGAATCCGTGAAGCTCTTCCCACATTCCATGGATGCATGTGGCTTCTCCCTGAGTGGGTCTTTTGAAGCCTTTGGAGCAGTCCGGAATCCGTGAAGCTCTTCCCACATTCCATGCATGTATGTGGCTTCTCCCCTGAGTGGATCTTTTGATGCCTATGGAGCTGTCCAGAATCCGTGAAGCTCTTCCCACATTCCATGGATGCATGTGGCTTCTCCCCTGAGTGGGTCTTTTGATGCCTTTGGAGCTGTCCGGAATCCGTGAAGCTCTTCCCACATTCCATGCATGCATGTGGCTTCTCCCCTGAGTGGGTCTTTTGATGCCTATGGAGCTGTCCAGAATCCGTGAAGCTCTTCCCACATTCCATGCATGCCTGTGGCTTCTCCCCTGAGTGGGTCTTTTGATGCCTATGGAGCTGTCCAGAATCCGTGAAGCTCTTCCCACATTCCATGCATGCCTGTGGCTTCTCCCCTGAGTGGGTCTTTTGATGCCTATGGAGCTGTCCAGAATCCGTGAAGCTCTTCCCACATTCCATGGATGCATGTGGCTTCTCCCCTGAGTGGATCTTTTGATGCCTATGGAGCTGTCCAGAATCCGTGAAGCTCTTCCCACATTCCATGCATGCATGTGGCTTCTCCCCTGAGTGGGTCTTTTGATGCCTATGGAGCTGTCTAGAATCCGTGAAGCTCTTCCCACATTCCATGCATGCCGGTGGCTTCTCCCTGAGTGGGTCTTTTGATGCCTATGGAGCTGTCCAGAATCCGTGAAGCTCTTCCCACATTCCATGCATGCATGTGGCTTCTCCCCTGCATGCCTGTGGCTCTCCCCTGAGTGGGTCTTTTGATGCCTATGGAGCTGTCCAGAATCCGTGAAGCTCTTCCCACATTCCATGCATGCCTGTGGCTTCTCCCTGAGTGGGTCTTTTGATGCCTATGGAGCTGTCAGAATCCGTGAAGCTCTTCCCACATTCCATGCATGCATGTGGCTTCTCCCTGAGTGGGTCTTTTGATGCCTATGGAGCTGTCCAGAATCCATTGAAGCTCTTCCCACATTCCATGCATGCCTGTGGCTTCTCCCCTGAGTGGGTCTTTGATGCCTATGGAGCTGTCCAGAATCCGTGAAGCTCTTCCCACATTCCATGCATGCCTGTGGCTTCTCCTGAGTGGGTCTTTTGATGCCTATGGAGCTGTCCAGAATCCGTGAAGCTCTTCCCACATTCCATGCATGCATGTGGCTTCTCCCCTGAGTGGGTCTTTTTGATGCCTATGGAGCTGTCCAGAATCCGTGAAGCTCTTCCCACATTCCATGCATGCCTGTGGCTTCTCCCCTGAGTGGGTCTTTTGATGCCTATGGAGCTGTCCAGAATCCGTGAAGCTCTTCCCACATTCCATGCATGCCTGTGGCTTCTCCCCGGTGAGTGGGTCTTTTGATGCCTATGGAGCTGTCCAGAATCCGTGAAGCTCTTCCCACATTCCATGCATGCATGTGGCTTCTCCCCTGAGTGGGTCTTTTGATGCTTTTGATGCCTATGGAGCTGTCCAGAATGGAGCTGTGAAGCTCTTCCCACATTCCATGCATGCCTGTGGCTTCTCCCCTGAGTGGGTCTTTTGATGCCTATGGAGCTGTCCAGAATCCGTGAAGCTCTTCCCACATTCCATGCATGCCTGTGGCTTCTCCCCTGAGTGGGTCTTTTTGATGCCTATGGAGCTGTCCAGAATCCGTGAAGCTCTTCCCACATTCCATGCATGCCTGTGGCTTCTCCCCTGAGTGGGTCTTTTGATGCCTATGGAGCTGTCCAGAATCCGTGAAGCTCTTCCCACATTCCATGCATGCATGTGGCTTCTCCCCTGAGTGGGTCTTTTGATGCCTATGGAGCTGTCCAGAATCCGTGAAGCTCTTCCCACATTCCATGCATGCCTGTGGCTTCTCCCTGAGTGGGTCTTTTGATGCCTATGGAGCTGTCCAGAATCCGTGAAGCTCTTCCCACATTCCATGCATGCCTGTGGCTTCTCCCTGAGTGGGTCTTTTGATGCCTATGGAGCTGTCCAGAATCCGTGAAGCTCTTCCCACATTCCATGCATGCCTGTGGCTTCTCCCCTGAGTGGGTCTTTTGATGCCTATGGAGCTGTCCAGAATCTGAAGCTCTTCCCACATTCCATGCATGCCTGTGGCTTCTCCCTGAGTGGGTCTTTTGATGCCTATGGAGCTGTCCAGAATCCGTGAAGCTCTTCCCACATTCCATGCATGCATGTGGCTTCTCCCCTGAGTGGGTCTTTTGATGCCTATGGAGCTGTCCAGAATCCGTGAAGCTCTTCCCACATTCCATGCATGCATGTGGCTTCTCCCTGAGTGGGTCTTTTGATGCCTATGGAGCTGTCCGGAATCCGTGAAGCTCTTCCCACATTCCATGCATGCAGTGGGTCTTTTGATGCCTATGGAGCTGTCCAGAATCCGTGAAGCTCTTCCCACATTCCATGCATGCATGTGGCTTCTCCCCTGAGTGGGTCTTTTGATGCCTATGGAGCTGTCCAGAATCCGTGAAGCTCTTCCCACATTCCATGCATGCATGTGGCTTCTCCCCTGAGTGGGTCTTTTGATGCCTATGGAGCTGTCCAGAATCCGTGAAGCTCTTCCCACATTCCATGCATGCATGTGGCTTCTCCCTGAGTGGGTCTTTTGATGCCTATGGAGCTGTCCAGAATCCGTGAAGCTCTTCCCACATTCCATGCATGCCTGTGGCTTCTCCCCTGAGTGGGTCTTTTGATGCCTATGGAGCTGTCCAGAATCCGTGAAGCTCTTCCCACATTCCATGCATGCCTGTGGCTTCTCCCTGAGTGGGTCTTTTGATGCCTATGGAGCTGTCCAGAATCCGTGAAGCTCTTCCCACATTCCATGCATGCCTGTGGCTTCTCCCTGAGTGGGTCTTTTGATGCCTATGGAGCTGTCCGGAATCCGTGAAGCTCTTCCCACATTCCATGCATGCATGTGGCTTCTCCCTGAGTGGGTCTTTTGATGCCTATGGAGCTGTCCAGAATCCGTGAAGCTCTTCCCACATTCCATGCATGCATGTGGCTTCTCCCTGAGTGGGTCTTTTGATGCCTATGGAGCTGTCCAGAATCCGTGAAGCTCTTCCCACATTCCATGCATGCATGTGGCTTCTCCCTGGGCCCACATTCCTTCCCACATTCCATGCATGCATGTGGCTTCTCCCCTGAGTGGGTCTTTTGATGCCTATGGAGCTGTCCAGAATCCGTGAAGCTCTTCCCACATTCCATGCATGCCTGTGGCTTCTCCCTGAGTGGGTCTTTTGATGCCTATGGAGCTGTCCGAATCCGTGAAGCTCTTCCCACATTCCATGCATGCCTGTGGCTTCTCCCCTGAGTGGGTCTTTTGATGCCTATGGAGCTGTCCAGAATCCGTGAAGCTCTTCCCACATTCCATGCATGCCTGTGGCTTCTCCCCTGAGTGGGTCTTTTGATGCCTATGGAGCTGTCCGAATCCGTGAAGCTCTTCCCACATTCCATGCATGTATGTGGCTTCTCCCCGAGTGGGTCTTTGATGCCTATGGAGCTGTCCAGAATCCAGCTCTCTTCCCACATTCCATGCATGCATGTGGCTTCTCCCTGAGTGGGTCTTTTGATGCCTATGGAGCTGTCCAGAATCCGTGAAGCTCTTCCCACATTCCATGCATGCCTGTGGCTTCTCCCCTGAGTGGGTCTTTTGATGCCTATGGAGCTGTCCGGAATCCGTGAAGCTCTTCCCACATTCCATGCATGTATGTGGCTTCTCCCCTGAGTGGGTCCTTAGATGGGAACGTAGATTGTCACTGCGATTGAAGCTCTTTCCACATTCCCTGCATTTATATGGCTTCTCCCCTGTGTGGGTCTTTTGATGCGTACGCAGATGTTCTTTGCGAAGGAAGCTCTTCCCACAGGCTCCTCTCAAAGGCTCCTCCGCCAGTCCGTGTGTCTGTCCATCCTTCTCCGCGTTTTATTGTTGAACCCCCCCTCCCTAGAAGTGTGTGTGTGTGGGGGGGCAGGCCTTTGGGTCATTATGGGCTTGGCCATCTCTTCTTCACAAACTCTCCCATCCACCTCAGAGGCTCCTCCGTCAGTCCGTGTGTCCGTCCATCCTTCTCCGCGTTTTATTGTTGAACCCCCCCCCTCCCTAGAAGTGGGGGGGGCAGGCCTTTGGGTCACTATGGGCTTGGCCATCTCTTCTTCACAAACTCTCCCATCCACCTCAGAGGCTCCTCCGTCAGTCAGTCCGTCCGTCCTTCTCCTCCTTCACATTTTATTGTTGAACTCTTCCCCCCCCCCCAGAAGTGGGATGTTTAGTTTTTATCTAGTTCCCTAGATTGTTTTCAACTTCTTTCAAAGTTTTTGCAAAGTTATTTTTTTTCCAGTTGTTTGCGGTTATATTTATCCCTAGATGTTTTGTTTTGTTTTATTTTTGTCGCCTCCAATCCAAATTTTGCTTTGATGTTGTGTATCTCACTTTTTTCTATGTTTTTTTTATTTTGATTTGTTGAATTTAAA
>JARBWK010003482.1:0-12298 GCA_030556195.1 Anolis apletophallus | reverse complement strand
TTCAGGAGGGTAGTGGGGGGCCGTGTCCAACTGGTTGGGGGGCCATGTACGGCCCACGGGCCACCTGTTGGACAGCCCTGCATTATAATATAATATTCAAGTGATTATATATTCAGAAATGTACAATACCAGTACAGAGTGCCAACTAAATATGAAGGTCTCGACTGAAAGTATAGTCCTTGGTCTCCAAATAGAGTACGTAGATCCTCCAAAGGGCAAAAAAGTTCCACAAGTTCCAGAATAAATCTACAATGGGGAAGAGTAGAAATAAGTATCTATTTCGCCAAATTTAAGTCTCTGGATCTTATAAATTAAGGAAATCAGTTTGTCTGTGTAGAGCGGGAGTGGGCAAACTTTGACCCTCCAGGTGTTTTTTAAACTTCAACTCCCACAATTATCATTATCATTATTATTAGGTTTCTATTCCATTTCATTACAAAATGCAATGGGGCTCCAGAGCCACCTATGGACCCACCACCGCCAAGACCCTGCACTTGGAGGACCCTCACCATCCTCGAGCTACGAGGGATGGCCTACCTTCCCATTCAGGGAGGGGCTACTGGTGCCCAAAACACCTGGAGAGAGGGAGGGCCGGAGTGGGCCCAGGCCTGGACTCGCAGTAGATTGGGGCCTGTCACGAAATGCCTAGTGGTCGTCACGTGGGTCTGAGGCCTGTGGATGGAGGTTGGGAGAGAGAGAAGCCTTGGCTGACTGGAGGGACTAGGCCTGAGGCCCAGGCGTTGCCATAGCGACACAGCTCTCCAGGCGGCAGCAGGAAAGGGGCGGGGCTAACGGCCAGTCTGGGAAGGTTCCTGCCAAGGGTCAGTTCAGAGGAGAGACTCCTCCTGGTGAGGTGGGAGCAGCACTCCGGGGTCTCCCTGGTCACTCAGGTCATCTTGGGCCTTGCCTTCTTCAGGAATACAAGGAGTATTTAACTCTGAGGAAGGAACAATCTAGGACAGGGTCTCTCACCCTCCTCATGCCGTGACCCCTTAATGCCTTTCCTCGTGTTGTGGTGACCCCCAACCAGAACATTATTACTTTAGTTGCATACTTCATAACTATTTTGCTCCTGTTCTGAATCGTCGTGTCTGGACCCCATCTCTGAGAGGCAGGAGGTATTTTCATTCTCTGGACCCCATTTGGCACAAACACCCAATACGTCCACATTGGAATACTGGTGGGGTTGGGAAGGGATTGATTTCGTCATTCGGGAGTTGTAGTTTCTGGGATTTATCGTTTGCCTACAATCCAAAAGCATTCTGAACTCCACCAACGATGGGATTGGACCAAACTTGGCACGCAGAACTCCTAGGACCAACAGGAAATACTAGAATTAGCATTACGATTCGTAACAGAAGCAAAACGGCAGTGAGGCCGTAGCAACAGAGGGAATGTGATGGGGAAGGGTCACCACAACATGAGGAACTGTATTGGGGGTCGTGGCATTCGCTGCTCTAGGCCTTCCGGGTGTCCTTGCCTTCCTCTGGGATTATTATTACCTCAGGTCGGGCCTACTGAGGAGGAGGAGGAGGAGGAGGGAGGCCCAAGGGAGGCCTGAGGCCTGTGCTTAGGAGTCGGGGTCAGCCTGGGAATCAGCCCTGGGTTGCCTCCCCGGGAGTGGAGGGAGGGAGGCCCCCTCGGGAAAGGCCCCCGGGCGCCAGAGGAAGGCCGCTCCCCTCTTCCCCTTCCTCGGCCCCCTTCCAACCCCTCCCCTTGTTGCCTGCGGGTTCCCCGTGTGCCAGGCTGGGTCCACATCCGTGTCTGGTGGGCTTCACAGTGACCTCTGGTCGAGGGTGAAGGCACCGCAGCTCCCACCCACCTAGGACCACCCTCCCAACCCCACCTGGGTGCAAAGGGGGTCCTAAGGAAGGGGGTGTCCGTGTGCCAGGCTGGGTCCAGGCCCCTCGCCAGTGGGGGTCCCCGTGGGCTCTGGAAGAGGGAGGCAATTGGGAATCCCTCACCCACAAACACACATAGATGCAGACAAACAGATATATAGGTGTGTGTGTGTTCCAAGGAAAATGGGGGCACTTGACGCCCCATGTTTTGAAATGTGCCTGTTTCAAAAGTATGCTTTGAAAATGACAGCTGCTCTTGGAGTGAGGCTTGCGCTGTTTGTGTCATTGCCACCTCCCTCTCTCCCTTTCTTCTCTCCCTTCTTTCCTTCCTCCTTCCTTCCTTCTCTCTTTCTTTCCTTCCTTCCTTTGCGTCTTGCTTCTCAGTCGGTGGTTCCAATCTGATCTGTGTTGCTTGTCTTGTTCCCGTGTGAAACTGACTTCCGGAACATTCTCTCTAATAGTTTGTAATCATTCATAATGGTTTATCCGTTCACCCGCTTCCGACTCTTTGTTATGAACTCCCTTGTGACCCTCCCAGGCCAGAGCGGCCTCTCCTCCCTCGTTACTCTCGCTAATAAGAAGAGCCGGAAGCAACCCCAGCCGGTCCCCCAACACAAAGAGCCACGGCCTGGGACCCTCGACCCCTTGCAGGGCAGGCTGAGAAAGCCCCCTCCGCTTGGATGGAAACCCATGGCTTCTGTCTTGTTTATTTGTTTATTATTTACCGTATTTATACCCCGCCCTTCTCACCCCGAAGGGGACTCAGAGCGGCTTTACACGTAGGAAACAATTCAATGCCTTGGAAACAACATACAGTTAAAATAAACATTTACACTAAAACCAAAGAATTGAAACATCTAAACATTACATCAGTTATTTAAAGACTCTGAGGTTGTCGTCCTCACCGAGGCCTGACACAGGCAGGAGGGTCAAGTGGCAGGGAAAGCCCCCCCTTCCCCCATCGGCCTCTCTGTTTACCTGCCTGCCTTTCTCTCCTCCTATATTTCCCATGTTAGGCTGATACATCCCAGGGACACAACTCTTTTTCTGAGCACACGGCCAGCCCCTGAATCCTCCACATTCCTCTCCTGTGAGCATGGAGAGAGGCGAGGTGTCTGCGGTTACTTCGATGGCCAGGTTCTGTCCACTTTCCTGTCTAGTTACGTCGCTCTTTGAATCAAGTCTTGTGCAACTTCTCAAAGGCTGACTCTGCTCCCTGAATTGCGGAAGCACCAGAAGCTCCTGATCTGCCGAACTGTGGTTGTTGCCGCTTCCCCCTTTTTGACTGCTTTTTCCTTTCCCAGACCCACAACCCGGATCCTTCCCTCGGCAGAGAAGGCCGTCCTGCGGAAAGGAGAGAGGCTCCAGGCCGAAGTGGAGAAGGACCAGCAGAGGCAGGAAGGTCAGGTGGAGGGAGGAGGAGGCCTTGGCCTAGGACTGAGACACGAGGGATCCCAGGAGCCAGAGAGATGGGAGGGACCCCAAGGGCCACCCAGCCCCACCCCCTTCTGCCAGGCAGGGAAACACAATCCAAGCCCTCCCGACAGATGGCCATCCAGCCTCTGACTAAATGCTCCCAAGAAGGAGCTCCCACCGGACTCGGAGGCAGATCCAACTCTTCTTCTTGCCCTCAGGAAGTCCTTCCTCATTTCAGGAAGTCCTTCCTCATTTCAGCAGAATCCCTTTTCCTGCCATTTGAACTCCTGGCTCCGTTGTCCCTTCGTCTCCAGAGCAGCAGAAAGGAAGCCTTTCCCCCTCCTCTTCCTCGCCAATGGGACGTCTCTTTGGATATGTCTATGTTTTAATGGTTTTTAATCTCGTTTAGATTTTTAACTGAACGTTTATTTAATTGTTGAATTGTTTTAAGGCCTTGAATTATTGCCTCTGCTGTCAGGTGCCTTCACGCCCCTTCGGGGTCAGGAAAGGCGGGGTATAAGCATAGTAAGTAAATACATAAATATTGCGACATGGCTGCCGTACAGTCTGGATGATTGGCAGGGCTTGGAGGGCATAAAATTGCATGAACAACATGCAGAATAATGTCCTGAATGCGTTGACATCCAAAGGCAGGAAGCCTTGCTCGCAGTTTGCTCTGGGAAAACCCCTTTCCTTGAGTTCCTTGAAGCAGTAAACCATTGACAGACTCTTGATGAGGGAAGAGGAGAGACCCAGGTTTGACGGCTTTGTTTTTAACAATTCCGTGTGTGATTCACTTTAGTATTTCTATTCTGTGGGGTTTTATATATATATATATATATATATGTATGGCTTTTTGCTGTTGAGAGCTGCCTTGAGCCTCGTCTTAAGAGGACAGCGAGGTATAAATATAGTAGTAATAATCATAATAAATGCATTTAATATACAGTAGATGGAATATGGAGTGTTTTCAACACAGCCCATGGATAAGACTATTTATGCCCTTGTTAGATATTTGTAATTATGGGAATTTTTTGAGAAAATCCACTAGCAGCTTATCTGGCACTCAAGAACCAAAAACTGGAGCATACGATTGGAAGAACAGGTGTCGAGATCTCTCTCAGGAAAGGCCGAGTGATGCAGTGGGGTGGGCCGAGCGGCCATTGGGGTCCCTTCCAGCCAAGGTCCAATAATAACAATAATAATAACTTTATTTGTATCCAGGACTGACATGGGAGGGAAAGGGAACTGAAGGAAAGCCATCCAAACTGGTTTGAAAAGCCGAATAATTTCCAATTATTTTCAATAATTTTCGTATTCCTTTCAATGTTGTTTCAGTTGACTTTAGTTTCCAAATGTGCCAAACTCTCAGCGTGGCTTTTACTTCCACCAGACTGGTTTTGAACTTATTTCCCTGCGAAGCCTCTTTCTTTTTGTCAGGATTGGGGAACCTGAGCTTTGAGGGAGATCATGTTCCCAACCTGTCATGAGACTGCAACGACCTTTGGCCCAGTTCCTGGAGTGACCTTGGCCATGTGTGCTTGGACTTGCTGAATCAGCCTGGGAGTGGAGTAACTTCCAGGTGCCAGAGAGGGAAGTGAGGTAACTCCTCCTGGCATGGACATTGGACATTTGGACTCATGACGTCACTCATGTGACCCTGGGGTCATGCCCCTATGGACTACTGGGATTGCTGATTCATCGGAGCATGATGACACCCTGCTCGGACATTGCATGGGGTAGGGGAGGGGCTACCGGGGTATTTAAGGTGTGTTTGGGTGGCGGGCCGGCGCTTTAGCTTTACGGGTGGCGTACCTTCAATAAAATCGTGTTGGACTAAGAAGACGTCTGCGTGTGTCCCTACCGTGTATTGTGGAGTCGTTACAGAAGCTAAAGCCCCGGGCCGACTATCCCAGCGATGGCGAGGTTGGCGTGGAACGAGGAGAAGTATCTGGACAGCTGGATTTTGGAGGATAATGAAGAAATCCGGAGAACTCAAGAGTGGGAGTGGACCACTCTTGACCGTGTGGGAAGTCCAGATGCATCCCGAGAGTTGGCAGCCCAGGAGAGGAGACTCCGTGAAGGAGAGCAGCTGTGGCAAACTCGGGTGGATGAGATGATGGCGAGCCGAGCGAAGGAGAGGGGTGAGGCTCGGCAATTGGAGGTGCGCAGGAGCGCTATCCGAGCGGCGGAGCACCGAGAGGCTCGCTTGGAAGACCAGGCGGTGGAGTGCAAGGGCGCTCGTCTGGAAGGGATCCAGGAAGATCGTGTGAAGCGGTCTCAGAGAGAGCTGTTGAACCTGGCAACAGGAGGTGGTAGTGAGACCACCGAACCGGAGCCACCATCTGAGATTGAGGTGCTGAGCTGCAAAGTGGAGGCAATGGTGCAGATGGTAAGCCGGATGACCCAGCGATGGGATGAGAGGGACCAGAGAGAGTCGATGTGGCAGGCCCCGGGAGGTGGAGACTTCACCTATTACTCCTGGATGGACGGGGCTTTCAGTGAGCGTCCTAGATCTCCTTCGGGAGTGAGGAATCAAAGCCGAAATCGAGAGAATCCGATCCCGGAGGGTCCTAGATCTCCGTCGAGAGTGAGGATGATGGGAGAGGATTGCCAGAGGAGTCCCAGAGCCCAACCAGCAGGGTTGGGAAGAGGTATTACTAGGCCGAGAAGTTTGCCTGGGCCGAGAATGGCTTCTCAAGAGTTTGGAAGCCGGATGAAAAAGGAGCCATTGCGTGTGGAATTTGAAGGAGAGGCATCCAAAGTGGCTTTCTTTATTGCAGCAGTACAAGACCATATGGAAGATTATGGACATTTGTACCCCAGCGAAGGCAGCCAGGTTAGAGCTATTGGGGCTGTATTTAAGGGTAGGGCTGCTGAGTGGTATGTACAGTGCCACGATAGACGAGATCCCTGCTTGGGGTCAGTGAGGAGATTCCTGCATGCCATCAAAAATAGATTTCGTGATCCTTTGGAAAGGATCAAAGCAAAGGAGGCGTTGAGGTGCTTGACCCAAGGTGCCAAGTCAGTGACTGAGTATGCTGAAGAATTTATGGGTCTTGCTGGAAAAGTGGCTGAATGGTCGCAAGCTACCTTGCTAGAACTGTTCAAAGATGGATTGCGCAAAGAGGTCCTGGAGTGGTGTCTTCACCGAGATGACCCAGGAGACATTGACGGATGGATTCAACTGGCTGGCAGCGTAGAGGGGATCCTGGCCCAGGTGCAGAGGCGGCGAGGCCAACCGATGAGGTCGCGAGGCATGGGTCGTGCGTGGAGTGAGAACAAACCCCGAAACATGGACGTTAAACGAGTCGGTGACAGCCGTCCCAGTGGCAGCAAGAAACCTACATTGAGCCGAGTCCGCTGTTATGCCTGCAACCAGTCCGGACATTATGCGTATCAATGCCCTCAGAAGCCTGCAGTGAGAGTGGCTGCCGCTAAGGCTGCAGTGGGGGACAATGCTGAAAACCCAAAAATTGGGGTGAGAAGTAGTATCCAATGTGATTTGGGATTGATTAAGGGGGATCTCATTGTAAAAAAGAAAGCATTAGTAGATTGTGGATGTTCAGAGAATATCATGTCTCCGCAATTAGTAGAGGAATTGGGTGGTGACACTGAACCGCTGGAAACTCCAGTCACCTTTAAACAATTAGATGGGACCACAATTGAAGGAGGTCCTTTCTCTGTGGGGACGAAGGGGTTAACAGGGCGAGTAGGACCATGGGAGGGGGAGATCGATTTTGTTATGGCTCCCATAAAAGGGCATGAGGTGGTGTTGGGCATGCCCTGGTTAGAGAAGGTGAACCCCAAGATCGACTGGAGAGCTGGGACTGTGCAATGTATCCCTAAAGTAGAGAAAAGTATTTGCAAAGAAGTAAAAGGGGTGCCCCAAGAATATTGGGATTACGCTGACGTGTTTAATCCTAAATTAGCCCAGAGACTCCCACCTATAAGGAATGTGCAATGTAGTATTGAGGTGAAAGAGGGGGCAGTTTTACCCAAGCCAAAAATCTATGCAATGACGGTCAAGGAAAAAGTGGCATTAAGGGAGCAAATTGACGATTATTTAAGGAAAGGGTTTATCAGGCGTTCAGAATCCCCTTTGGCTGCACCAGCGTTGTTCAGAGAAAAGAAAGATGGGAAACTGAGATTATGCATTGACTACCGGGGGTTAAATGCTGTTAGTACAACAAACTGCTACCCCTTGCCGTTGATAAAGGATCTGTTAGGATTGTTGGGAGGTTGTAAATTTTTTACAAAACTGGATTTAATTGATGCGTTCCATATGATTAGGGTGAAAGAAAGTGACCAGTGGAAGACCGCATTCTCGTGCCCCCTAGGGTTATTCGAATGGCTCGTAATGCCATTCGGTTTGGCCGGGTCTCCGGGCCTGTTTATGCAGTTAATTAACGAGGTGTTGCACCCCCTTTTGTATAAGGGGGGTGTTTGTTTATTTAGATGACATTGTGGTGGCGACCAGTACGAAAGAAGAGCATGTGAAGTTGGTGCGTGAGGTATTGGAGCGGTTGAGGCGAGCGAGGTTATTTGCTAAGTTGAGTAAATGTGAGTTTAGTAAGAATCGGATTGATTTTTTAGGGTACAGGATTGGAGAGAATGGAGTGTCTATGGATCCGGCAAAGGTGGAGGACGTGTTGAGCTGGGAGGCTCCGCGCACACGCCGGCAGTTGCAAGCTTTTCTAGGGTTAGCAAATTTTTACCGGACTTTTATTCCGGGGTTTGCTGTGATAGCCCTCCCGCTTACTGAGCTGTTGAAAACGAAGGGTAAAGGGGAGTCCAGAAAGGTTAAGTCGCCAGGTGCAGTATTAGACTGGACTCAAGATTGTCAGGAAGCATTTGTTAGATTGAAGAGGGCTTTTACGGAGGGACCTTTGTTGCTACATCCAGATGTGAATCGACCTTTTGTAGTTCAATGTGACGCCTCCGCTTGGGCTTATGGGGGTGCTTTGTTGCAGGAAGATAGTCGGGGGGAAATTAAGACCTTGTGCTTATTTTTTTCAAAAAAGAATAGATTTAATTTCAAGTTGCAGCATATCAAGGGGAAGGAAAATATAGTGGCAGATGCTTTATCTAGATATCCGAGTGTAGGAGCAGATGGGTTGCACAAAGAAGGAGAGGTTTTTTCCAAAGAGCAGTGGGGTTGTGCAGTGCAGACCCGGTCTCAGAAGGGGTTGGAAGTTAAGGAAGAAGAGAAAGTAGTGGATGGATGGAGTTTAGAACTACAAGAAGGTTATGCAGGGGACCTGTGGTTGATGGAACATGAGAAAGAGTGTGTGAAACTGAAAGGGTTGTGGATGGTAGGAGGTAAAGTGTATGTACCTCAGAAGTTGAGGAGAAAGGTGTTGGAAATGCATCATGATTATAAGACTGCGGGACATTGGGGGGTCACTAAGACCATGTTGGCTATTAAGAAGAGGTACTGGTGGCCAGGTATGAAGGTAGAAATCAGGCACCATGTAGCAAGTTGTGAAGTGTGTGCTAAGAATAAGGTTCCCTCTGCCCGACCGCAGGGGTTGATACAAGTGGTTGCTGATCCAATAAGGCCATGGACGCATGTTAGTACCGATTTTGTAGGAGAGTTACCGTCAAGTAGAGGATATCGGTATATTTGGACTGTTATAGATATGTTTTCTAAACAGGCTCATTTTATCCCGTTGAGGGGATTGCCATCGGCGGAGCGATTGGCAGAGTTGTATGTGCAACATGTTTATAGGTTGCATGGGTGCCCAGAACAGGTGTTGAGTGATAGAGGTGTCCAGTTTACGGCTCGGTTTTGGGGCAGATTTTTGGAGGAGCTAGGGGCACAAAGGAAACTGACGTCTGGTTATCATCCCTGCTGTAATGGGGCTGCGGAGAGAGTGCAGAAATCTTTGGGGACCTATCTAAGGATTTTCAGTAATCAGGAACAAAATAATTGGTCAGATCTCCTTCCTTATGCTGAGGTAGCCTACAACAGTTCCATCCATTCTTCTACCGGGAAATCGCCCTTTGAGATCGTTTATGGGCAAGAGGTGGCCCCTTTGCCCCAGCTGGTGGAGATAGGAGGGGGAGAAGGCAAGGGGGAGTGGAGAGTGCGATCGGAAGGAGTGTGGAGAGAAGTAACGGAGGCGTTGAGAAAAGCACAACGCTCATATAAGCTGTTTGGAGACCACAAGCGGCAAGAGGGGGAGGAGTATGCAGAGGGGGATTTGGTGTGGCTGTCCACAGAGAATTTGAAGTTGGGATACAAGTCGAAAAAGTTAAGTCCAAAATTCATAGGACCTTTTAAGGTTGACAGAGTTGTAAATAAGGTGTCATATACTCTTCTGTTGCCCAAGAGTTTAGGGAAAGTACACCCAACCTTTCATTGCAGTTTTTTGAAGAAATATGTGAGCCCATTTCCTCCACGGGATTGAATGATGTTTTGTTTCCCTCAGGGGAGGACGAGGTGGAGGAGACCCTTATGTCAGGATTGGGGAACCTGAGCTTTGAGGGAGATCATGTTCCCAACCTGTCATGAGACTGCAACGACCTTTGGCCCAGTTCCTGGAGTGACCTTGGCCATGTGTGCTTGGACTTGCTGAATCAGCCTGGGAGTGGAGTAACTTCCAGGTGCCAGAGAGGGAAGTGAGGTAACTCCTCCTGGCATGGACATTGGACATTTGGACTCATGACGTCACTCATGTGACCCTGGGGTCATGCCCCTATGGACTACTGGGATTGCTGATTCATCGGAGCATGATGACACCCTGCTCGGACATTGCATGGGGTAGGGGAGGGGCTACCGGGGTATTTAAGGTGTGTTTGGGTGGCGGGCCGGCGCTTTAGCTTTACGGGTGGCGTACCTTCAATAAAATCGTGTTGGACTGAGAAGACGTCTGCGTGTGTCCCTACCGTGTATTGTGGAGTCGTTACACTTTTCTTAACTGACCATTCAAGGCACCGGCTTGCCTTTTCCTCCCTTCAGCTTCCCCACTGAAGTCGTGGGTTTCTACCGGGGTTTCTTTCCCCTTTGCTCATGAGCTCATTACGAATTCAAACGGGTCCAGTGGACTCTGTAATAAACGCACAGGCTGAAGGCTTGAACCCCTGGGTCCGCTCTCTCCACACACCAGGACCCAACGTCCACTCTTGTCCACTGACTGAAAGGAACTCCCTCTTTCAAAATGGCCACCCCTCCCAAGTGGCAGTTAGCTCCGCCCCTTTGGCTTCTCTCACTCGAACGCATTCCAACAGGCGGTTCCGTCGCTATGGCAACGCCTCAGCTCAGGCGACACACCAGCTGGCCTGCACTTATATCACGACATTTATTTATTTACGTCATTTCTATCCCGCTCTTATCAGCCCAAAGGCTTTCTCTCAGCCAGTGGCGCTCCACCTGTGGGTCTCTCTCCCCCCAGGCGTTTTGGCCTTCCACTCCCAGAAATCCTTACAAGTGGTCAATTGGCTGGGATTTCTGGGAGTTGTAGGCCACGACACCTGGGGAGAGACCCACCGGTTGAGAAGCACTGCTCTAAGCTAAGCACACCCAGCTCTCTCGGCCATTCCCTGCAGCCCGTCCCTGGAGAGACTCTGGCTTGGCCGCCTCCGCCTTGAGTTGTGCTGAGGCCCAGAACTGGAGAGAGAGCGATGCCAGGCGAGGTCTGAGCAAAGCGGGAGGAAGGAGGCCGGGACTCCCTTGGGTGTGGACACAACGTCTCCCATTGGCACAGCCGGGAATCACGTTGGCATTTGTAGCTGCCACATCACACGCTGTTTTGTCAAAATAATATTTATTCAAAGGCAAAAAAAGAAAATCATTTTTATGCAAATTACAATTTTGGGATTCTTAAAAAAGGAATCCTTAACAAACACGAAAGACTGAACAACACACACCTACACAATAAGAGCAAAACTAAGAGAACAACGGATCAACACAACTCTTGCCGCACGCTGGTTTCTATCTGCATTTACTCACTTTAAATGCTGTTCTATATTCACTCTTCCGTTTCTAAACAGAGGAAACTCATTCCTAAAACCCACAATACACAAACGTCCCCTCATTGTCATAACCAGTGAATTAGTCGGAGGTCCCAATCTCGTTCCAGAGAATCCGAGAGTCGGGAGAGACCTCGTGGGCCATCGTCCAGTCCAACCCCTTTCTGCCAGGAAGCAGGAAAATCCCATTCAAAGCACCCCCGGCAGATGGCCATCCAGCCTGTTTAAAAGCTTCCAAAGGAGGAGCCTCCACCACACTCGGGGCAGAGAGTTCCACTGCTGAACGGCTCTCACAGCCAGGAAGTTCTTCCTCATGTTCAGGTGGAATCTCCTTTCTTGTCGTTTCAAGCCATGGCTCCATTGCGTCCTCATCTCCTGGGCAGCAGAACACAAAGTTGCTCCGTGTTTTCCCGAAAATAAGACACTGTTTCTTTTTCAAGAAGACACACTATGGCTTATTTTCAGGGGATGTCTTATGTTTATATCCATGGCCAGGACTCAAGTGTTCAGGTAGAGAGGAGGCGACCCAGGGCTTGGTCCCTCCTTGGATGGGACAGGTGACGCCTTCCTCCCTCCCTCCCTCAGTCTTGCCCCCACTTTCCCCACACCCCTTTCCCACCCCCGTCTTCCCTTTTTCTAGTTGCCCCCTTCCTGCCCCAGTCTTTACTACCCCCATTCCCCTGCCCCTCTCTCCGTCCCAGCCTCTTTCCCATTTGTCTTGCCTCTTTCCCCAATGCAGTTTCCCATTTTCCAGCCCCCTTCCCATCCCAACCTTTCCCAGTTTCCAGCCTCCCTTTCCCACCTCAATCTTTCCCCCTTCCCCAGTTTCCCCCTTCCCACCCCAATCTCTTACTTTTCCAGACCTCCCTTCCACCTCATTTCCCCACTTTTTCAAACACTCCTTCCCATTCCAACTTTTCCCGTTTCCAGTCCTTCTTTCTCACCCCTTCCCAAGTCAATCTTTCCCACTTTTTATTATTCATATACACACAGCATTTCCCCCAAAATTTATACTGTAGTTAAAACAAACTATGGCAATAATTTGATTGTTATTGTTGTATTTGTTG
>JARBWK010003481.1:0-12303 GCA_030556195.1 Anolis apletophallus | reverse complement strand
CGGCCTCCCTCTGCTTCCAGGAATGGCCAAGATTAGACAAAACTGAGAGGCTGAAAAGGATTGAAATCAAGATTGAGAGAGAATTTGGAAGACAGAGAAACCTGAAGGAAATCTAGGACCTAAAGGCCCCTTCCTTCCACATAGACATATAACCCAGAATATCAAGTCAGAAAATCCCACAATAACAGCTTTGAACTGCGTTATCTGAGTCCACACTGCCATATATTGCAGTTCAAAGCAGATAATGTGGGATTTTATTCAGTTGTGAGGAAGGGGCCTAGAAAGGGGAATACAGTCTTCAGCGATGTAGCAGTGAAACAGATTGGCCTACTCTGCAGGGTTGGTGTGACAGGATTGCTGTGTAAAGGTTGGTTTGAAAAAGTCAGAAGCCAGGCTAAGGCCCCTTCCACACAGCCATATAACCCAGAATATCAAGGCAGAAAATCTCACAATATGTGCTTTCAACTGCGTGTCTGAGTCCACACTGCCATATATTCCAGTTCTATGCAGATAATGTGGGATTTTATTCAGTTGTGAGGAAGGGGCCTAAGAAAGTGGTATGTAGTCTTCAGCTATGGAGCAGTGAAAGGGATTGGCCTACTCTGCAGAGTTAGTGTGACAGGGTTGCTGTGTAAGGGTTGGTTTGAAAAAGGCAAAAGCCAGGCTAAGGCCCCTTCCCTTCCACACGGCCATATAACCCAGAATATCAAGGCAGAAAATCTCACAATATGTGTTTTTGAACTGCGTTATCTGAGTCCACACTGCCATACACTCACTGTGTTTATATATCCTTTGTACACCGCTCTGAGCCTCGGAGTGAGAGGTATACTAAATCGAAGTTAATAAATAAATAATAAATAAATAAATATATTCAAGTTAAATGCAGATAATGAGGGATTTTATTCAAAGGCCTAAAAAAGGGGAATATCGTTTTCAGCTAATGGATCGGCCTACTCTGCCAAGTTGGTGTGACAGGGTTGCTGTGTAAAGGTTGGTTTGAAAAAGGCAAAAGCCAGGCTAAGGCCCCTTCCCTTCAACACAGCCGAAATGTAGCAGATGTACAGCAGGAAGAATCCTGTATAACAATACCCTTTTCCCCTCTCAGGCTGCTTTTCGTGCAAGCGCAGGAACGAGGAGACGAGACAACTTGGTTACTTTTCTGGAAACACAGTTTATTCCATATCTACAGCTGTAGTGGTCTGCTCTTATGGCATAACAAGATGCAAGGAACAGAACCGCCCCTCCTTTCAGTCATTCAGTTTTTATACAAGCAATGGAGTCAGTTTAAACAATGCCTCCTTTATTCATTTTTACTGGCTAACTTATATGATGTGCATTAATTCTAACCAATTAACAATGCATTATGTAATCTAACGATTCATTGGCTAACAATCACTGCGCAGTTTATTTTCTGACCAATTGTTAAGGCTATCCCTATGTGCGTAGCTTGTCCCTATTTTGTTACTCTCTCTGAAAAGCTTTCCCACGGAACCAGCCAAGTGAGTGTTTCATTAAGCTAACACATGCGAAGTCTCCTAAACCAATCTCTGCCTGGTAAACAAAGTGCACATGGTGTTTCTCTGAACCAATTGTAATGCATCCAGGACAACCAATGAGGTGGCTTCTCTTTTGAGCCAATCCCTGCTGTTCTCTATCGTGCTTGCTAACTTTTGCCTCCTTCTCTATGCCTAGCCTATGCTTGGGTAGCATTCTCTCCTGATGTTTCTTCTGCAACTCAATGAGTCTCCTTCAATATAACCCAGAATATCAAGGCAGAAAATCCCAAAATATGTGCTTTGGACTGCGTTATCTGAGTCCACACTGCCATATATTCCAGTTCAAAGCCGATAATGTGGGATTTTATTCAGTTGTGAGGAAGGGGCCTAAGAAAGGGGAATGCAGGGACTTCCGGGTGAAGGCAAAATGGCGGCCGCAGTGGTTTCCTGAGGCTCCGCGACCCTCAGCTAGAAACCGAGCCCCTCACCAAGGCAGGGGGCACAAGGACCCCAAACTGACGGTATCGAGGTCAGTTGGCCAAAGCGAACCCCGAGGGCTTCGGTGGCGGTAAGACGAGCCTCTCTGGGGTTCATCAAACCGTCGCCTCTCTGCAGCGGGGAAGCGGCCGGTGAGGGAGCACGCAGCGCGAAAAGCGCTGCTTTGGGCCGACCGCCTTCATTTTAATGGCACCAAGTACACTTTGTCAGGAATGGAATCTCTATGCCTTGGGCCAGAGTAGATTCCACTCTGCCATGAGTGGGATGAGGTTCAGCTGAGTCAGAAGGAGAGAACTGCAGCCATGAACTTTGCTCCACTTCTCTGCTAAGGATCACAATTATTTATTTATTTATTTTATTTATTTCAGGAGTTTACCCCGCTCTTCTCAACCCCCGAGGGGGGACTCAGAGCGGCTTACAGCACGGCACAATTCGATGCCACATCAACAGCGGAAAACCCCAAACCCCACAACACATTAAAATACAACACATTAAAATACATTAAGACATTAAAATACAATCCCTCAGGAACATCTACAATCATTCCATTTAAAAACAATATTCAGCCATAAAAACATTGACCCTCTTCCTCCCTTCCGTTAAAATCCCGTCAAATATGCTGCTTAGTGCTGGTGTGGGAACGCCTGGTCCCAGAGCCAGGATTTAACCTTTTTCCTGAATGCCAGGAGGGATGAGGTGGACCGTACCTCCATAGGGAGCGCATTCCACAGGCGGGGGGCCACCACCGAGAAGGCCCTGTCCCTCGTCCCCACCAACCGCATCTGAGAAGTCGGCGGGAGCGAGAGCAGGGCCTCCCGGATGATCTTAGGCTACGGGATGGGACGTAGCAGTTGATGCGTTCGGACAAGTAAGCTGGGCCAGAATCGTATAGAGCTTTAAAGGTCAAAACCAGCACTTTGAATTGAGCCCGGAATTGGACAGGCAGCCAGTGGAGCTGACACAACAGGGGGGTGGTATGCTCCCTGTATGTAGCTCCCGTTAGTAATCTGGCTGCCGCCCGCTGGACTAATTGCAATTTCGAACTGTCTTCAAAGGCAGCCCCACGTAGAGTGCGTTGCAGTAATCTATTCGGGATGTGACCAGAGCGTGGGCGACCGTAGCCAGATCAGACTTCCTAAGGTATGGGCGCAGCTGGCGCACGAGTCTTAACTGTGCAAAAGCTCCCCTGGCCACCGCCGAGACCTGGGGTTCCAGGCTCAGCGATGAGTCCAGGATCACTCCCAAGCTGCGAACCTGCGTCCTCAGGGGGAGTGTAACCCCGTCCAACACAGGCTGTAACCCTATGCCCTGTTCGGCCTTACGACTGACCAGGAGGACCTCTGTCTTGTCTGGATTTAGTTTCAATTTGCTAGCCCTCATCCAGTCCGACACAGCGGCCAAGCACCGGTTCAAGGTCTGGACAGCCTCCTTGGTGACAGGTGGGAAGGAGTGACAGATCTGGACATCATCTGCGTACAGATAACACCTTACTCCGAAACTCCGAATGATCTCTCCCAGCGGTTTCATGTAGATGTTAAACAACATCGGGGACAGTACTGAACCCTGAGGGACTCCACAAGACAACGGCTGTGGAGCCGAACAGGTGTCACCCAATGACACCTTCTGGGTACGACCTTCCAGGAAGGATTGGAGCCACTGCAAGGCAGTACCCCAAGCCCCATATCTGCAAGGCGACCCAGAAGGATACCGTGGTCAACAGTATCGAAAGCCGCTGAGAGGTCAAGCAGAACCAACAGGGACACACTCCCCCTGTCGAGTTCCCGGCGTAGATCATCTACCAAGGCGACCAAGGCTGTCTCAGTCCCATGTCCCGGCCTAAAGCCAGACTGTGCCGGATCAAGATAATCAGTGTCCACCAAGAACCCCTGGAGTTGCGAAGCCACCACACGTACCATGACTTTGCCCAAATAGGGAGATTGGAAACTGGCCGATAGTTCACTAATTGAGTGGGGTCCAGTGAAGGTTTCTTCAACAGCGGTTTTATAACAGCTTGCTTTAAGCTGGCTGGAATGATGCCTTCCCGAAGGGAGGCATTAACCACCACCTTCACCCACTCTGCCAAACCCCCCCTGGCTTCCTTTATCAGCCAGGATGGGCAGGGGTCTAGGATGCATGTAGTGGGCCTCGCCTCTCAAGGATCTTGTCCACATCCTCGAGCTGAACCAATTGAAACGAATCCATTAAAACCGGACAAGCAGGTGCTCGTGTCACATCCTCAGAGACTGCCGTTAAAGTGGTATCGAAATCGGAACGGATCAGAGCCACCTTATCCGCGAAGACCTTGGCAAACTCATCACAGCGTACCGCCGAGCCGCCAGGGATCTCGCACTGAGGCGGATTTAAAAGACCCCTAACGACTCGAAACAGTTCCGCTGGACGGTTCTTCGCGGCGGCCACCTTGGCCGCAATAGATGTTTTTTGTGCGGCTTTTATTGCTGCGTCATAGGTCCTCAAATAGGAGACCAGGCGCGCCTGAGCTGATCCGCTCCGTTTCCGACGCCACACGCACTCTAGCCTCCTCTTTTTTCGCTTCATTGCTGCCAGCTCCTCGGTGAACCAAGGAGCTGGTTTAGCTCGGTTACTCAAGAGGGGGGCGTTCTGGAGCGATCGTGTCAATAGCCCTTGTCATCTCCCTATCCCAGAGAGATACAAGAGCCTCAACAGGGTCACTTACCGAGGAGGCGGAAAATCCCCAAGAGCCGTCAGGAATCCATTCGGATCCATAAGTCTCCTGGGGCGGACCATTCTAATAGGTCCACCACCCCTGCGGAGGTGGAAAGGCACAGTGAGTCTAAACCTGATCAGGTGGTGGTCGGTCCATGGCAAAGGAATGATAGTCAGTTCCTCCACTCCGCCACCTTCATCCCATCCCTGGCAAAAAACCAGATCTAACGTGTGTCCTGCACTATGGGTGGGACCTGATATTAGCTGGGACAGGCCCATGGTTGCCATGGCGGCCATGAAGTCCTGAGCCGCTCCTGATAGAGGGGTCTCGGCATGGACGTTGAAGTCTCCCAGCACAATGAGCCGTTGGGACTCCACGGCCAAGCCTGAGACCACTCCGGATAGCTCAGGTAAGGAGACTGTAGTGCAGCGGGGTGGTCGGTACACTAGCAGAATCCGATCCTGTCCCGATCACCAACCCTTAGGCCGACACATTCGAACGTGGTTGATTGCGGGATGGGGCACCTGGTCAAGGGGATGGAATCCTTATAGACCACTGCGACCCCCCCTCCCCGCCCTCCCGGTCTCGCTTGGTGCTGTACGGAGTAACCCGGTGGGCAAAGCTGGGAGAGATTAACCCCCCCAGCCTCGTCCAACCAGGTCTCCGTTATACAGGCCAGGTCAGCTTGTTCTTCACAAATTAGATCTTGTATTGTCGATGTTTTACCATTGACTGACCTGGCATTGAACAGCACCACTTTCAACCGGGAGGGACCGCCTTCCTGAGTACTCAGCTTAGCTTTGTCAGGAGCCCGATTTAAATTTATCAAAGTTCTTGCACAAATTTTTGGCCGAATTGAAATTTTATGACGCTCTCGTCCAGGTCGAATTAGTGATTTAGGTCCATCACAAATTCTAGGCCGAATCCGTACTTTGGGTCTCCCTTTCCCACATCTTCCCCTCCCAGTCAATGGGGTTGTGAACTTTGCTCTAGTTACCAGGAGGATATGAAGTAATATCCAAGAGGACTACTGGGTAGGCTGAATCAGGGTGGCTGATGCAATCTTTACAGGATGTTACATAGGGAGGGGGTTGGTATTTAAGGATTGTGGTGGAAGGGTTCGGGTGTCTTAGCTTTACAAGTTTGCTGTACTTCAATAAATCACCACTGGAAGACAAAGGACTTTTGGCGTGTCTTTTCTGGTTGAATTGGAGTTCCTGACAGAAGCTAAGACCCCTGAAACTTTCCCAGGCGATGGAGAGGTTTTTGCATGAAGCGGAGGAATACCTGGAGAGCTGGGATTTCACCATGGATGCAGCCCAGCAGGCTCAGGACGGGGAGTGGAATACCATGGATGAGGTTGGCCTCCCTGACCGGATTGGAGACCCAACAGCGATGGCGTGGGGCGGCTCCGTTCGGAAAGAGATACTCTCCGTTTGGTGCTGGAGATGGAAGTTGGATGTTCCCATCCCAGCGTGTCGGTGGAGCGGTGCTCTCGGCTGCGGCGGCGGCGGGGTGCAGTAAGTCTAAAGATGCGACGTATGGGAGTGAGACCACGGAGCCATGCTCTCCCACGGAGGTGGCAGTGGTGAAGGCTCGAATAGAGGCTATGGAGAAGACGCTCCGGAGGGTGTCACAGCAGTTGGCAAAGAACCCTAGCCAAGACTCCATGTGGGGCCCGGTCGGCGGAGGTGATTTTACCCGCTATTCCTGGATGGATGAGGAGAGGGTTGAAACCCGCCCTAGATCTCTGGCAGGAGTGTGGGGGTGGATGCCCTGACTAGAGGCCCGAAGGAAGGGGTTGGAGGAACCCGGCCTAAAGCGGCGAGTGAGGGGATTCAGGTCAGCCCAAGGCTGCAGGGCTGGGCCGAGGTATTCAGTTGCTGAGGAGGATGGTGGAAGTGGCCATGCCCCTGTCTCGGCCCCAGCTGGTGGAGAAAGAAGACCCTGGTATGGTGAGAGAGAGCGACCCGGAAGGAACCACTTCGGGTGGAATTTGATGGCGAGGCTTGCAAGGTGGCCTTCTTTGTGGCGGCTGTGGGGGACCATATGGAGGACTACGCCACCTGTACCCCAGTGAAGGCAGCAGGGTGCGAGCTGTCGGTGCAGTGTTGAAGGGAAGAGCGGCGGATTGGTACGTCCAGTGTCACGACCGGCGAGATCCGTGTTTGGGTGATCTACGAGAATTCCTTCGAGCGGTGAAAACTTCGTTTCCGTGATCCGTTGGAAAGAGTAAAGGCGAAGGAAGCGTTGAGGTGCTTGAAGCAAGGTAGCAGGTCGGTGACGGAGTATGCGGAGGAGTTCATGAGCCTGGCGGGGAAGGTGGTGGAGTGGTCCCAGGCAACTCTTTTGGAACTGTTCAAAGAGGGATTGCGGCGTGAACTACTGGAATGGTGTTTGCATCGTGGAGACCCAGTTAACGTTGATGGGTGGATTCAGTTGGCTGGTGCTGTCGAGGGAATCCTGGCTCAGGTCCAGCGACGGAAGTCTACTTCTGGACCTTTGCGAAACCGCGGCCTACGCTGAAGCGGCCGGCTGGGAATGAGAGCCAACTGAGAGGAACGGGAACTGGTGGCAAGTTAAAGGAAAAGGCTTATGCTACATTTGTTCTCAGTCTGGACATTTCGCAATTCAGTGTCCACAAAGAAGAGGCCCTGATGGCAGACCTGTGGCGGTGGCTAGAGGGGCTTTAGGAGAGAAAGTCGAAGAAGGGGAAGGGGTGAGTGAGAAAGCCCCAAGCATTATGTGTGACATCGAGTTAAAGAAGAAGGGACAATATCAATCACATCAAGCATTAATTGACTGTGGGTGTTCTGAAAATATTATATGTCCCACATTAGTTAAGAATCTAGAATGTGAAACTCAGGAGTTACCGATTCCAGTGCACTTTGCTCAATTAGATGGTACCTTTGTGGAAGGGGCCCTTTTCCTTTAGGGACCAAGTGGTTAAAGGGTAAAGTTGACAATTGGGAGGGAACACTGGATTGTGTAGTGGCCCCAATTAAGGAACATGATATAATTTTGGGATTGCCATGGTTACAGCAGGCTGACCCGGTTATTGACTGGAAAGCGGGTACCCTAAGGTGTCGGCCGGAATTGGATGTGAATGTGAGCATGACTGAGGGGAAAGGGGAAAAGGAAGAGCCAATGATTCCAGAAGAGTATGCTGATCTAAAGGATGTATTTAATCCAGTATTAGCAGATGGTCTTCCCCAGTCAGGAGGGTACAATGTAAGGTGGAATTAAAGGAAGGAGCTGTATTGCCCAAGCCCAAAATATATCCTATGACGGAGAAAGAAAAGCTAGCGTTAAGAGAACAAATCGATGGCTATTTGAGGAAGGGGTTTATCCAAAGGTCTGAGTCTCCTATAGCTGCTCCAGTCCTGTTTAGGGAGAAGAAGGATGGCAAATTAAGACTGTGTATTGATTACCGAGGGTTAAATGCTATCAGCACGATCAATTGTTATCCCTTGCCTCTGATTAAGGACCTATTAGGACAGATGGGAAAGGGGAAGTACTTTACTAAATTGGACATTATAAATGCTTTCCATATGGTTCGGGTGAAGGAAACGGATAGGTGGAAGACAGCTTTCTCGTGCCCACTCGGATTATTCGAGTGGTTAGTCATGCCCTTCGGATTGTCCAGCACCCCGGCATTTTCATGCAGCTGATAAATGAGGTGCTGCACCCCTGTTGTATAGGGGGTATATGTATATTTAGATGATATAGTTGTGATTTCGCAAACCAAGGAGGAGCATGTGCGGTTGGTCCGAGAAGTGTTAGAGAGATTGAAGGAGGCAAGGCTATATGTGAAACTGAGCAAATGCGAATTTATGAGAAATGAGATTGACTTCCTGGGATATAGGATTAATAGAGAGGGGGTGAGTATGGACCCAGCCAAGGTGGCAGATGTATTAGCTTGGGAAGCTCCTCGAACCAGGAGGCAATTGCAGGCATTTTTGGGTCTGGCTAATTTTTATAGATCTTTCATTTCGGGGTTCGCAACGATCGTATTGCCCCTTACCGAGTTGTTAAAGACAAAAGGTATGGGAGAGGGTAGGAAGGTGAGGGCACCTGGGGCTAAGTTGAGTTGGACGCCAGGGTGCCAGAAGGCTTTTGAGTTACTGAAGAAGGCGTTACTGGAGGGCCTTTATTGAGACACCGGATCCCGCCAAACCTTTTGTAGTGCAGAGTGACGCCTCTGCTTGGGCATACGGAGGGGCTCTATTGCAGAAAGATGAAGGGGGGGTGCTAAAGCCCTGTGCATTTTTCTCCAAAAAGTTTAATGAACAGCAGCGGAGTTGGCCCATATGGGAAAAAGGCGTTTGCCATTAGATATGCTTTGCAAACGTGGCGACAATTTTTGGAGGGTGCTGTTCATCCCTTCCGAAGTGTTGACAGACCACCGGAACTTACAGTTCTTGAGGGAGCCCCAGAAGTTGTCACCCAAGTTGTTGAGATGGGCTCAGTACTTGGCTCGATTTAATTTTGTGTTGAGGCATATTAGAGGGAAAGACAATGTGGTGGCGGATGCGTTGTCACGTTATCCAGTGATGGGGGGAGAACCTCCTGCTGGGGTAGGGAGGCTGTTTACTAAGGATCAATGGGGTTTGAAAGTGCAGACCCGAGCCCAATGTAAACTGGAAGCGAAGCAGGACAAAGAGGAGTTGGAAGACTGGATGAAGGAGTTCCAGCGATGTTATGAAGGGGATGAGTGGTTAAAATCCCATGAGACTGAGTGCAAAAGGACCAAGGGGTTGTGGCTAGTACGAGATAGGTTGTATGTACCGGCGGTACTGAGGAATAGGATAATGGAGTTGTTTCATGATCATAAATCTGCAGGGCATTGGGGATTCACCAAGACCTTCTTGGCAATTAGGGAGTAGATATTGGTGGCCGGGAATGAGGTTGTTGGTGAAAGATTATATCAACCGATGTGAGGCTTGTGCTAGGGAAGTTGTCTACTGCTAAGCCTCCAGGTTAATTCAAGTGGTAGCCTCTCCTGTTAGACCCTGGACCCATGTAAGCACTGATTTTGTGGGGGGTTGCCCTCCAGTAGGGGATACAAGTATATTTGGACGATCCTGGACCTGTTTTCTAAGCAGGCTCATTTTGTTCCTTTAACAGGATTGCCGTCGGCGGAAAGTTAGCCAAGCTATATGTGCAACATGTGTATCGTTTACATGGATGTCCCGAGCAGGTGCTCAGTGATAGAGGAGTGCAATTTACTGCCAAGTTTTGGGAGAAGTTTTTAGAGACGCTAGGGGCAGACCGTAAAATTGACCACCTCTTATCATCCATGTGGTAACGGAGGCGTTGAGAGAACGCAAAAATCATTAGCTAGCTACTTGCGGATCTTTGTGAATGAGCAGCAGAGCGACTGGGCGGATGTTGCCATATGCGGAGGTAGCGTATAATGGCTCTGTGCATTCCACCACGGGGGAAAACTCCCTTCTCCGTGGTGTATGGGCAGGAGGTAGTCCCGTTGCCGGTTGGACTAGGTGCTTTCGTAGAAGATTCAGGAGAATGGAGGAACAGGGCTCAGGAGGAGTGGATAAGAGTGACGGAATCTTTACGGAAGGCTCAAAGTACATATAGCGTTTTTGGGGATAGGAAGCGACAAGAGGGAAGCGTATAAGGTGGGTGATCTAGTATGGTTGTCCACCCAAAATTTAAAGCTGGGATTACCCTCTCGTAAGCTGGGCCCAAAGTTTATAGGACCATTTCGGTGAATGAACGTGTGAATGAGTTTCTTATCGGTTGGCTTTACCAAAGGTTATGGGAAAGATTCATCCTGTATTCCACTGTAACTTATTGAAACGGTATGTGAATCCCCTCGTACCACCGATCTTGACCAGTGTTTTGTTTCCCCAGGGGACGAAAGGAGGCATAATGTCAGGAATGGAATCTCTCTATGCCTTGGGCAGAGTAGATTCCACTCTGCCATGAGTGGGATGAGGTTCAGCTGAGTCAGAAGGAGAGAACTGCAGCCATGAACTTTGCTCCACTTCTCTGCTAAGGATCACAATGGGGTTGTGAACTTTTGCTCTAGTTACAGGAGGGATATGAAGTAATATCCAAGAGGACTACTGGGTAGGCTGAGTCAGGGTGGCTGATGCAATCTTTACAGGATGTTACATAGGGAGGGGTTGGTATTTAGGATTGTGGTGGAAGGGTTCGGTGTCTTAGCTTTACAAGTTTGCTGTACTTCAATAAATCACCACTGGAAGACAAAGGACTTTTGGCGTGTCTTTTCTGGTTGAATTGGAGTTCCTGACACACTTAATATGAGAGACTGAGAAAGGAAATAGGGAAGGAGACGGGGAGATAAAGGCAACTTCACCCAACGATATCTTGCTGTATTTTTAAAAAGGGAGCCGAGCCGAAGCTGCACTGAAGGATCCCAGCGACGGCTTACAAGGCTGACAGAAGAAACTTGGGAGCTTGGGAACAGATGGTCATACTTAAAAGCCTAAAACCCCAAGAAGGCACCCCTACGGGTAAGAACCCGATCACCACCCAGCAAATAATTCTGATCCGTAGCCACGGCTTGCAAGGGGAGCCCGGTACCTTTAAGGAAGACGCCATCGGTCGGCGGGCGTGTCTTCAGCTGGAGGGCACGTGAGCGGCGGAGCGACGCAGGGGCCGCGTGGCATGGTGGGGAGCGCTGGGACGTTGAGACGCAAGGAGCGCGAGGGCGCGCCCGGCGTGCTGGCGTAAAGAGGCGTGGGAGAGATGGGAGAAGGGCGGAAGCAAGGTCAAGAACAGCTGAAGCCAGGAAAGAGCGGAAGTGCCCTCTAGAGAGTCGGAGATTGGGAAAGCAAATAAAAGGATCCAAAAGAACTAAAGAACTAAAAACTAAAACCTCGGAGAACTCAAGAGTTAATAGACCTGATAGTCCAACTATACCATATTATACTATACCCATTATCACCTTTACTTTGGACAGTAATAATTATTTGATTTGTGCACAGAGGAGTTTCAACTCCCTCCTAATCAAACCAATTTGATTGAGCCAACGGTCAAGCCACTCACTGGAGAATGGATAAATTTATAAATACCTCAAAGGCGGGCAAACAACCGGGAACGCCCGGATCGAGAAGGAACTCTCTCTCAGGAGAGGTTTCTGGGAAAGAATTATTAATAGAAATACAAAAAATGAGAGAACAGATGCAAGAACAGCTGCAGGACAACAGAGAAAAATGGAGATAAAGATCAAAGAAATGTTTAAAGAGGAATTAACCACTATGAAAGAGGAATTGTAAAAGAAATTAAAAGTGAGTTGGCCGACATGAAGAAAGAAATGGAAGGCATGCAACAAGAACTGAAAACAATAAAGACAGAAACCACCATGACAAAAAAAATGCAGAAACAGATTGAAGAAAAATTTAACAAGATGGAGGAAACGCAGCAGAGACTAGAAAAACAGCAAGATCAATGGGCAATAAAAGAGACAAATTTCAATTAAGGTATAGGAATCTTGAGGAAGGAGAGGGTCAAGATCTTAAACAGATGGTTGCCCAGGTATCTGCCGATATATTGGGAGAGAGTTTAGAATTGATGATGCAAAACGTGGAGATAGAGCCTTCAGAATCAACACCAGCTATGAGAAGAAACAAGGTA